>JAAGAY010132786.1:0-45095 GCA_011801015.1 Ardeotis arabs | reverse complement strand
AGAGTCCTTAAGTGAATGATCCTGATTATAATACTAAAAATCACACCCCTCGAGCTGAAGACCTCCATCCAAGTAAAGACCCCTAACCTTGAGCATGCCTAGTAGGTAAAAATTATTATGAAATCATATGTAAGTTACTAGCCAATACCTACATAATAGGCATTACTCAGGGAGGTACTAATTCTATCTGTTTTGTATAAACTGTACCACAATACACCAGAAAGGTGCCCTAGCTTTGTGGAAATCCACGTAGCACCTGACTTTGCACAGCTTTGAAACAAACTGGTATCTCAGCTCTGTGTGTGAGACTGGCCTACTGCACGCCGGGTAACGAACTCCGCTTGTGAGACAACAGTCTCAGTAAGGGACTTCTGCTGAAAATAGTTCAAACACCTCCTTCTTTGACTGGATCCAGCGCTCATGCAAGTGTGAAATGGAAGAAGCAGCTGTTGAGAGGGAGGAAGGCAGAAAGGACTGCACAGGTCTCCTCCCGTTTCCTATTCGCAGTGGTCATTGGGTCACCTTGAGCGTTGACTAACATCCCCCAGGCCTGTGTGTGTGATCCTCCTCCCAGCGTGGCCCTTGGGTTATGCAAGGGATCCTGGGGTGCTTACTGCACTCCAGAGAAGCCCATCCAAGATTTTCTTGTAGGATGATGCTGGGAAGCCTCAGTGGGCACCAGCCACCAGCATGAGGGCAGAACCTGCTTTGGGGAGCAAGTCCCCAGGAGGACAATTGGGGCAGATGGGGTTGAACCCGACTGCGGTGCATCAGGCCTTTGAGGAGGAGAGAATGACCCAAATTGCTCAGCTTTGCCTCATTATTGTAATTTTGCATCCTCAGACTTGTCACGGCATAGCTAATGTTAATTTTTTTCTTCAGAGGCAGGTTTTAACTGACATTTGAAGATCTGAGAAGTGATATTGGAGATTTAGATGAGTCCTGTGTGATCAGAGCCCTAGAGGAGACTCTTAGGTCTTCCTTTGTTTAAAACAGGTATGTGCCCTACAGCCAGAAACTGTTAGTCTGGATAGGCAGCAAGAAGAGGAGGCACTGTGGGATAACGGCTGCTGGTGGGGACATGGGACAGGAGAGGTGAACAGCCTTGGCATGATTGACTTTTGTGGCATACTGCAATAGGAAAAGCTGGGAAGGTGGATCTCGGGGAGGAGGGTGTTTTGTGCAGGCAACAGTCCATGGGCTATTGATTGAACCAGAAGATTTGCAAGTGAGAATTAGCTCTAATTCTTCCAGGTGACGAGGAATAACCCATTATACATTGCCTGGGGAGCACTTTAAAAACGTTTATTTTCTTGCGGGAGCCATGGCTCATGTTCCTCACTGCCAGGGTGGGTGGTGTTGCTCAGGGTGGTAGAGACATCTGAGCTGCCCAGCCCGACATGCCGTTTCCACCATGAGGGATGACTCCCTTCCTGCTTGGATGCCAAGTTCAATTTAATGCTGCAAGGCAAGCAATAAAAAGCCTGGTGTGGCAGCTCCTGCCCAGCCCAGTGGCTCCCTGGGCAGCCATAATGCGTACTTGCGGGGTGTAAAGGTGATGGAGAGAGAATGTAAAGGCAATCCAAGGGCAGAACAATTGTTCTTCTCCCTTTCTTTATGTAAGTAGGGAGAAGCTTGAGAGAGGCACAAAAGACACACCGGGGTCTAATTTCTAAGGGAGGATGAATGCCAGGTTTCGAAAAGCCACTCCTTACATTTGATTTCCTTCTGCCTTTCTCAGTTAATAAACACTGTTATTTTGTGTTGCTTGTGTCGGTATTTTTCTTGGTTATTATGTGTCTGCAACATATTAAGAGCCCTCTCAATTACAATAATAAGGAAAAACACCCCAGAAAAAAATGATGCTAAAAATGCCACATCTGGAACAAGCATTTTCAACCTTTCTTTTCCAGTGGCTTACCAGTGTCAATGAAGCACAGTTTTGGGGACCGAGGCGTGGCATGTGCTGCACAGTTTCTGTGCCTCTCTTGCAATGCTTGGATGAGAATTTGCTTCGTGGAAGAATGCTTGTCCCCATGGTTTGCTAATGCTTTCCCATGTTCACTGATGCCCAACCCTGACACAAGTCTCCCTGCACTGACACATGGCTACTGATGCTCACCCCTCTCTCCCCGAGCATGGAGGCGGGCAGGTAGAGATGTCCAGCCACACTTTTCAATTTGCTTGTGCCCATGCAGTTTCTTATTTCATGGTGAGGAGCAAAACTGCTGGGAAGATGCTGAGATGCTTCTTAGATCACATTAAAAATTAAAACTAGATTTAAGTGGACCTATTTTACCCCACCCTACTTCTTACATGGCTCCCTATGAAAATCTCTGCTTAATCAGTAGCCCTCAATCTTTCACTGAACACTTCCCAAGTTATTCCAGCTTTGTTGTTTCTTTGATATTCTTAAACACGGCAAATAAAGTGGTATCTTGTTCTGATCTGAAATATTTGTTATTAGAGTTTCCCCTTTAGAGGCTACAGTTTCTTCCTTAGCTGCCTGGAAAATACCAGAAAACCATTCTTGCATTTCAGGTGCATTTTAACTTCTTTTCATGCAGTCTTAAAAATATCCCCAGTGTCAACTTTTCTGATTATCTTTAATGACGTGAGAAGAAAAAGACATTTTTAAAAGTCAAGGTACCTTTACTGTGAACTGCACACACGTCTTCTCATCAGGTTGGTACGAAATGCAAAGCATAACGAATCCAACTAAGGACACCACACAGACCTGCAAGGGAAGAGACATAAAATGTGTCAAAGTTAAAAAAACCAACAAACAACACCACAAACGTATTTTTTTTTTCAATCCAAAGCACCTTTCTGTGTTAGCAGGACCGTAACTCAAGGAGCAGTGTGTAAGTAAGGCTGTTTGAGTAGGGGCTACAGCCATGCATGTAAGAGCCTCGTATGTGCGGATGAGCTTTAACTTTCACTTTACAGACACTGAGGCACAAAAAACTTACTCAGAGGGACTTTTTGAATCAGACCTACAAAGATACAGCCCAGCCAGACACAGAAAAGACTCAGACATACTCAGATTTTGTCCGTGTAAATAACTATCAAAAAGGAGCAGAAGGCTTATGAAGTTGGTCTTGCAAGCCCGAAGAGCGCCATCCTATGTACCATTGGGTGCTGACAGGGTTTTTATGTCACCAGTGCAGGTTGTAAATCAGTGACCATAGCTGCCGCAGGATAAGAAGCAGCACAGTTTATAGCAGAGGCCTTCAACTTCTCCTAGACTGGACATGTTACCAAAGAAGACATCTCCCCTGCAATCTGAGACTGCATTTTAGCCCTGTGGCAGTAATTGCTGAAGGTTGGCAGTAATTGCTGAAGGTTCACAGTAACGGAAAAGTATTTATGCACTTCATTATTCATTTAGCTGTCTTTATTATTAATTCTGAAGTTTGAGATTTATTTACAGCAGCAGATATTCACTGATAGACATTCTCCAGCCAACTAAGGAGGGAAGATCTTGCACTGAGGAGCTAGCCCAGTAAATACAATTTCCTTTTTTAAGCAGTGTTTTCTGGGTCCCTCCATGGTGCTAAGCACTCCAAGTCAAGTGCCTTCCTCTCCCATGTTTTCAGAGGACCAGCGAGCAGACCTCACAGGAGGACACAAGAGCAGCAGCTCCACAACCGAGCTGCTGCTTTTTGGCAGCTTCCCCCTGCCTGGACAAGAAGAGCCGGGTCCCCAGGTGCCCAGAGAGGGCTTCCTGTGCCGCTGTGGGGCTGCCAGGGCTGAATCAGTGGATGCAAGGAGTCCTGACTGCGCCTGCAGATGGAGCAGATCTTGTTGACGACTGGAGTTACACTTGGAGGAATCTCCAAACTTGCATGTTTGGGTTGCCTTGGAAAAACACGTGAGTCGATGGCATCCATGCATTTTTGAATGCCACGTCGTATCACATCTTTTAAAAAGGCCCAGGTGTGAAGAGCCTTAGTGGGGACCTTAGCTGAGATGAGCCAGCGTGCTTTCGAAGGTGCTAAGGCTTGTCTTCACATGGGGCTGGGAGCAAGCTTTGGCCTCCTTGCTAGGAATATCTCGATTATAAATGATAGCCATTAAAGTCACAGTGACTACAGTGAGAATCTAATTTTTTCCCCCCTTCATTTTACTTTGGGAATTTTGAAGACTTCTCATTAATTCGAGGCTTTCTGCCTTCCCAGAGCAGTGAGATTTGCCTGCTCGGGCCAGGCCCGAGTGTGAGCTGCCTTTGCTCAGAGGTGGGACTACACCATGGAGATACCTGCAGGAGCCTGGGGCTCCTTCACAGCCCTTCCCCACCTGCTTGCTGCGCACTATGGCGCTCTTCACATCCAGCTTTACAGCTCCATACGGAACTGCTTGACCTGCAGTGAAAAATGCATAACTTTCCTTTTAGACAGCAACAGTTAAATACATTTCTTTTATGATCTGATAAATAAAATACCATACTTTTCTTTACATCTGCATTGTTGGTGTGAGGCGCTAGACAGCAGCCCTGTAAAGGAAGAGTGCCTCTCAACACACGGATAGTCATGTCCCTCAAGAACCTGTGTGATTAATAACACTTTTT
This sequence comes from Ardeotis arabs, assembly GCA_011801015.1. Classification (NCBI taxonomy): domain Eukaryota; kingdom Metazoa; phylum Chordata; class Aves; order Otidiformes; family Otididae; genus Ardeotis; species Ardeotis arabs. The sequence goes on along the minus strand of JAAGAY010132786.1, from coordinate 40,525 downwards.
CCCATAAAATTTTATTTCATGTCATTTCAGTAGGACATGAATAGGAAGTATTGCCTGAGAACTTCTCTAAAGAAAGCGTCAGTATTATTTACTCCTTTCCACGTCATGTGTATTTATATTCTGGTCCTGTGACTTACACACAGCCTCCAATTTATTTGTTTTCTTCTTTTTATTGTTGACAGCCATAGCTGACAGGGTTGTCAGGGGAAAAAACAACCTTTCTTGTCAAAGGTCCTTCAGTGCTCCTTTTATTTTTTTTCTCCCTATAGTGCTTCTATGTGACTCAACTATGTTTTATTTCTCAGGATTAATCACCTATGTCCTTGGTGCCTTGCACTGTCTATTAATCTTTTAATTCAATTAACATGCCCATAAAACTTAAATCTTAAGGAGATCATATCTCTAGTAATATCCAAATGATAAACTCCCCCAGTGGCAGTAGTGGCTGAAGGAAAGAACCTGGAGCGAGAATTAAAAAAGAAATATATCCTTAAATACACTCACTTAATGTTACATCCCCAAGTTCATGTGAAATCAAAGGGGCTGCTCACGTCAAAGCTAGACCTAAATATTTTCAGGATCTGGTGCTGAAGGATCTTCTTATGAGCAATAAATCAGATTTGCTTTGCTTTGGCTACACTGGTGGGCATTTACACTTGCATGAACCGAAGGCCAGATTTGCCTCAGGTTACTCCTGTGAGACATCATGGGACCGTGCCCACTCTCCCATTCCCGTTTCCATTTTCCCACAGAAAGCCGACAGAGCTGCATTCATTTCCGAGGGCAGAATCAGATACTAATGATGGAATTTCTCTCTACCATCAAGTGCCTTGTACAACCTCCACGAAAACCCTGGCGGCTTTCAATGTGGCAGGATCAGACCTCCCTCTTCAGAAAGCTTCCCATACAAAAGAGTATCATTTAAAAGGATTTCCATTCCTGCACGCGCTTTCCAAAGTTCCTCTGGGATTTAAATAATATACTCAGTGATACTTGAAGAGGCACATTTGTAGAGAGGTATTTACAAAAGATTACATTGGGTCAAGATTCTGGCAAGTCTTGGCCAGGATATTTCAGAAGGCTTAAGTATTTCTTTTATAACAACATACCAACTTTTTTTTTTTTTTGGACCAGAGATGTGTATTTTTGTGACAGTAAAAAATAATGTTGCTGAGAATTATGACCTATGTATGGTTTACATTTCAGTTCTTTAAAGGTAAATTCACTCATTGGAGCAAACTGAAGTGTGGAATATTTATACAGAAAACAGCTTTATGCTTCTATTTTATACATTATTAATAAATCGTTTTTGAATTATACCCGTGAAGTGTAATAGAATAACTATAAAAATCCTCTGGTAAATAGTTGCTAGGACCCGCTAAGTGACTAAGACAGCGGCATTACAGCAGGCATGTTACGGATGCTGTTGATGCTGATTGCTAAGTAACATTAGGTAAATCCTGCGTCCTAGTGCTTCAATAGCCACTGCAATATCCCAGCGTGAAGCATACATTTCCTATGCCTTATTGACTGAGCACACAACATAAAATGCAATTGAACTTGCTTTAGCACTTGCTTGCCACCAATCGATATGCATTTGTTATACAAATAAAATAAATTTTCTAAGAAAGAGCTGCAGAATAGCAGTTAATTAGATCAGTTCTTGTAGCTGTTATCTGGAAATCTAGAAATATGTATTTCTATGCCGAGTAAATTTCAACTCAAGTTTATTTCAAGATCCTATATTTCAAAATTTTCCAAATGGACTAACACACCCTTTGCTGAATAGGTAGTGACGTGAAAGGTTATGCAAGGAAACAATTTAAATTTAGAAAAGTACTGTCTAGAAAAAGATCCAAATGTGATACGGATGTATTTAGGAAGGGTACAGATTTAATTTTGGCTAAGTCATACCCCATGGAATCCCCCAGTTCACAATCCAAGGAAAACAGTCATTCACTAGAGCTGGCTGAAAAACTTGAAAGTTTATGCTCTAGAAAAGTTTCAATACTATTCCTCTGTAGTGAGAAGCAGTAGACATGCGTTCCATTGGGCAGGAACATCTAAGGGCAGAAAAGTGACTTAAGAATTAAAGTTTTTAAAACCACAAGCAAAATAGGAGTAGGCATCTTCCAGGTTGCCCGCACTCTAAAGAGGGCTAAAGCCTGTGTCATGAGAACTGAATCAAGATTCTATAGATTTCAGCAGGAATGGGACGTGATCCCAACCACATTTAGGAGTGGGTCCCAATTGATTTGCCTGGGAGGATCCCTGCATCTAGCGTGCAGTCCTTGGCTTTTCAGGACTTTGGCAAACCAGCACTCCGTATACGCGCACACGGGCTAGCACAACTGGGTGTTTTTCACAGCTTGGAGCCTCACACGCTGCTGCAAAATAGATGGCTCAACAGCGAGACTGCAACGCACATTCGGCACTTGCAAGGAGCGTGCCTTTACATATCTTGATCGTCTTAAAACCAGAACCCCAGTAGTAAAGAAGAAATAGTAAAGAAGAAGATCGATCTCAAGATTTGTGTACCCAAAATCCTTCACCACCAGCTTTCCTTCAGCTAATCTCACCATGCTGAAGAGCTCTAGCTGCCACCAAAGCATGGCGAGCTGACACCCTGCCCAGCCCAGTGCCAGCATCCTCCTGCACTTGTCAGCCCCGTCCCTCCCACTAAACTCATTCCGAAAACTGTCACGGGCGAGAAGAACAGGCTCACCATCTCCCACAGGAGCAAACACAGGTGGCAAACCAGAAGGGTGCTTGAACAAAGCCCACAGACATTGCCACCCAGTGAGGACCACGAGGCTCCAGGCAAGGCAGCCATTCTCCCCGTCCTCATCTCGCTGCAGCTCACTCCCATCTAGCCCTGCAAGGACTAAGCACAAGGTGTACGAGCAGCACAAGGACATACTGTGGTAATGACAAAGATGGTTATGTCATGTACAGAATTGGGGGAAATACGAACACGTAGGGCACAAATTTCCACTGCGGTTTGCATTCATTATCACACACTGATGTATTCATGTGGTTTGCTTTATTTCGACAGATTTCAAAACCACAGATTGCTCTAATCTGTCTGCATCTCTCCCTTGTATTTTTGTGAAATTGGCTTTTCTTTTGTTATTACTACAATTTTAGCCTCAGTGTTGCTATAGAATAGGTGATTTTCTCCAGCAAAGAACTTCCTACCCAGAGCATGTTGGAAACCCTGGCACATGAGGCTGGTAAAGTGGGAGAGCTGGAAACATCCACCATGAAGGAAGGAGGCAAAAACCTGGTTCAAAGGAGCAGCTTGGGCCTACGCCACACCACAAGACAAATGCTGCAAACACTCGCGAAGATATAGTATAGCTCATCTGTTCTTTATATGGGGGCTTCTTAGCAAGAACCTCCTGCAACAACCTTTACGGGCAAAAAGTAGACCCGTTGGAGGACACCTCTCAAATATAAGCAGTGCAATGCCAGATGGCACTGCTGAGACTCACAGGTGGGCTCTTCCTTTTTAATAAGAATGTAAACTCTCAAACTTCAGGGGGAAAACTGCTGTTAACAGAATTAGGAAGAAATTTCCATTATGGACATGTTATTTCACAGTTGCTCACATCAAGACACTGTGGATCTTTCTGTTTGTAGGGACAAGGGTAAAGAAATTACCTCTTGTAGCTACCTCTGAAGTCTCTGGCTTACCCTCAGAGGCTTATGACTTGATGGCTCACCCACCTTATCAGCTTAGCTCCTCTCCACATATTTGGAGAAGCCATGTTATCCACAATTTAACAATCCCACTGAACGTAGACTTCGATACAAGAAAGAAAATGTTCCCATTGGCTTTGCCATTATGAACATGGATCATCTCTGACGCCAGACATCCGTACAGGCTGTTGCAGACAGTGACACTGATGTTCATTGGCTTTATGAAGTTTGAGGAAATGACAATGAAAGCAGGTGCTACGGGCAGCTTTCACTGCTAGCTTTCATCAGCCTCGGGTCAGTCTAGGTCTCACTACCAGATGTAAAAGAAGCCAGTCTGCCGCACAGAGGTATCACATCTTAATGGTTTTTCCTCTTACAGATTTCTTGTTAGATTTAAGGACAGTCTAGTTGCATATAAATTACTTCCAGAAATAATAGCTGTAATAATAACGATAAACATGTATATTGTGGTTGCAGGCAAAGGCCACCATCACCTAGGAAATCAGTGTCTTAACAGCTGTAAAACCCATGATAACTGACCATCCCTGCCCCACCTACAGAATAAAATCATAGAATAATAGAATCATAGAATCACATGGTTGGATGGGACCTATAAGATCTTCTAGTCCAACCCCTTCAAACTGTACAATAACACACCATGACAGATACACAACTTTCTTTTAAATTCTGTAAAGTAATCAAAACCCTGCAAGAACATTCATAATCGAATGAAACCATATTTTTCCTTAACTATCTTTGCTGTTTAGGTCAGTTGCTCCGCAGTGAAAATGGTCACTTGTGCTATGTGAGATTTAATTCCCTCAGCAAAGCTCTGCCCAGGCGACCATCACGTACAATGCCAGGAGCTGCAGCAGCAGTCCATCACTGCTGTTAAGTCAGAAACACAGTGCTGGGCAATCAAACGCCTAAGGGCACAAAAGAAAAAAAAAAACACTAAAAGGTCCCAGAGCCAGCAGTGATTTACAACATCAGAAGTGTAGCATGGCTAAGAGCGCTATGTGAACACAACTTGTGGTTTGAGATGTGTCCATGACTGTGAAGCTACGGAAAGCCATCACCTCTGTAGTCATAAGGTTACCTGGACTGAGGAAACCTCTTTGAACAATCTCCCTCTCCAAATCTCACCTAGGCTTTTTGCACAAACATAATCCAGCCAAGAACTCTGATTTCCTCCCTCCTTCCCCTTGAGGCTGTAGCTAGACCGGGTTCTAAACCACAGAGGTGCCCAGGATTAGATCAGCACTTGACCAGCTATCTGCACAAACAGACCTCTGGCGTGCAGCTACCTTCTCAAACCATTTTTTCAGAACATTTCAACATTTTTTCCCATCAAAGTTTTCCACTCTATACCTGATCAAAACAAAAGTACAGATTTCTGTTAATCAGGCATCAGTGCATAGTTGCTCTTAGAAAATGATGAGATTTAATGGCAGAGGGGTCTGAAGAATACAGCTCTGGTGCTACATACATATGTGGCAACAAATAAGTACTGGAAACCCCACCATAGCATATTTCATGCAGTGTACTTTGTTGCATACCATCCAGAGTTTCACATACTTTGGAGAAGGTTCAATTAAATACCTAAACTTGGAGGCTCTTCTTGAAAGTCGTTCTCCCTCAAACCTTTTGATGTTTGCCCATGGCTAATTGAAGCTAGCTTGTATAAAAAATGGATGCCTGCATGGCTATAATTTCGATTAGCTGCTTTGATGGCACCAGTTTCTAAGTGTCACCTTTTATTAAAAATTGAAATCGGTTCCCTAATAACAAGTGAAAGTTAAAAACCCAGCAAGGCTGTATAGGAGGTAAAGCCTGACTGAAAGCCACCTCCACAATTGCTGCAGGAAAAGATGTTAAAAGCAACAACAAAAAAAAGCCAGCAAGGGGCCAGGGCTAACAAGAAAGTGTCTCTCCTTTCAGGCTTTAAAAGAGAACACATTTCAGGGGTTTTTAAATAGTCAGTCATCCCCCATATCAATATGGAAGGGGATGAGTTGCCTCTTGCTCTTGCTGAGGATGCTTCCCAATTATTGCCCCTCTCTAGGAAGATAAAAGGGTTGCCTCACACATAAAGCGGTTGTCTGATGTTTGGCAAGGCCACCACCATGCAGCCAGAGCATCCAGCCTCATGGAAAAATGCTACATCCAGCAGGTAGGGAGATCCAGAAAGAGAAAGGCAAGGAGTTTGAGAGGGGCTTACCCATACAGGTTTGCCTCATTTTATCATGTGAGAGGCCATCTGCAGAAAGGCTTTTAGGTGGAAACATCTACAGCGCCTCCTCTTTGGAGAAATTGTCAGAGATAACATTGCCCTTGAATTGCTTTGTTACACTGAACTGGGGAAACCATCTACATTACAGGAACAGCTACAGGAATAGCAAATCCCTTCTGGTCCAGAGGAGCACAGGTCTAACCAACCCCAGCTAATCATCACAACACATTTAGCCCTGATTTCTAATTTATATCACTTTATAGCATGGTACGATCCTTTTTCCCCCAGATGTCTATATACAGTTCTTCATCCTTTCAGCATCCATCTCACAACGTTCTCAAAGCTCCTCCTTAACAGTTATACAGATCACCATTGTTGTACCCATTTTCAGGACAAAAATCCAAAGCCCTGGCCTCTCCCTGTTGCCATCTTCTACCATTTCAAAAGTTCAGCTTCATTTTATAACTAGGATGCCGGAGTGACTTTGCTGAGAGCTGTACAAGCCAAAGAGGGTGCTGGGTGCAAGGAGCTTGTCACACCACCTTTCTGCTCTTCCAGCCCCAAAACAACACAAATCCTGATAACCTAAAGAGGCAGAGGCTGGGTCAGCGCTGCCTGTTACAGGCAGCACTATTGATTTTGGCGCTTGGGTTTACCAGCCCACGAGCACGTGCTGAGTCAGTGGCAGGACCCACCGCCTGAGTCAGACTTTCATGCAGAAGTATGTCAATTAAACAAACATCACAATTATCAGCATCTGATAGGGATACGAAGCACTGGGAGATAGTCCTGGCTATTTGCTACGCATGTTGTACCATGGAAGCCAGCCAGACTCCCCTGCCAGCCCAGGCTGTCTTGCACCGTTCCCTGATGCTGCCACGCAATGCCCTCTCTCTCACCCCTCATCTCCCGCAAACTGGTTTTCCAGCCATTATGGGATCTTCATTTGTCTCACTTATCCCTGTCTGTGAGATGCTCAAAGTAAAAAACTTCCTTTGTTGAAGTTTTTGGCCTGAAGTTTTTAAAGATTCTTTAAAAAAAAAGTATAAAAATTTGAAAAGACATAAACATTTCTGACTCCAGGCAAATGAAGAATAATTAAATTGCTTTTTGAGTTAAAAGTCTGCCTGCCTTTTGCACTGCAAAGCCCCACATGAGCCTCACTCCACCAAGTCAGAGAACCCAATGCTCAAACGCGGATGCCAAAAAGCACTGAGACATGACTACCCCTTGGGTAAAGCTCAGGGACCCTCTGGCCTGGGGAAACACCTGGGGAAATGTGGCCCTGAAGGGCCTGAGCAGGGAGAAGCATCAGAGCCTCTGGGACTGGGAGCTCGGCCCATGGCAGACTTTTTGAGACACTTCTTGCAATAAAATAAGTGACAACTGGAGCCACGGTTGCTGCCTTGAGCTACTTGAGAAATATATTTTTTTAAAATGTTTTTTAAAATCATGATTTTATGTACATCCATACACATATATGGATTTAAAATAACTTTCCGATAGAAATAATAAACAGTCTTTATAATAATTTCTGATGAGCATTTCTGTACCTTTCTTAACTGCCTGAGTCTGCAAAATGGAGCTGAAATGAAGCTTGCCTGTGAAAACTACGATACTCTCAACTTTTGATTACAGTGGAAATAATCTGAGAGCAGATTTTTCAAGGAGAAATTCATCGTTTTTTCTTCTGGGTGTCAAAAGGCCACAAGCTAATGAAAAAGAATGAAAAGGATACCATTAATATCTACTGCTTCTCCAACACTTTTCATCCAAGGATCTCAAAGCAAGGGGTGATGGATAGCCACTATTAACCCCACTTTACAGGGGAAATAACAAAGTCTTAGCAAGGTTAAGTAACTTGCCCAAAGCTACACAGCAAGTCAGTGGCAAGACACTGAAAATAATTAAAACCCTGCATTCTTGGGTGGATTTGTGAAGAGTTTGTCCAAGCTCCCTCAAAACAGCAAGAAGGAAGAGACTGCCAGGGTGGTCCAGCCTGCAGTTTTGGGTGCTCAGGACAGGTCTTACAGAGGAGCCAGGCAACAGTTTCAGACCTGGACACCTTCGCTGTAAAAGGCTACAGGTAGGTGAAACAAATGCCACTCTCACTGTTTTTAATTGCGTGTATTCGCCTGTCCCTAGCAATGTGTCATTTTACAGGGAATAGGTTGTTGAAGCCAAAGGAGAAGTGGTAAATCACGTGGGCTCTGTGGTTTCTGTCCGTAAACCTTGCCTTTGGTTTCTGACTAATGCCCCACGAATTTCAGATGAAATGCATTTCCAACTAGTAGGTTTTAACTTAATTTCACAGTGAAACACTTCTGATGCAGTGCAAGCTGTATCATTTCCTTCTGCAGGAGCTGCAGGAGGGAAGGGTCAGTGCCAGGCATCCCTTGTGGGGAACCTGGCCTTTCAGTGCCAGCGGCCTCCTCTGCTCCCCATCAGTGGATTGCTGGCTACATTTATTCCACAGGATGGTGAACCCAATCCTTGGCCTGTGTTATCCTCACAAACCTGGGCAGTCAGATTTTGAACTGGTTTAATTTGGACTGCCTTGCATAGTTTGGTTTTCCTTGGGAGCATTTTACTCTAGCTGCTTCTCTAAATAAGTTCCTTTTCATTCATGGTAATGCACTAAAGCATTTGATTTTCAGCAAGGAACAGTGTCACCATTTTTACACTAATAAAGAAACAAAAAAAAATTCAATCAATCAGGGTCTATTTAACACATTAGCAATTTTCCTTCATTTTTCTGTCATTCTGCATTAACAGTCATGGGGTCAAATCCAACCCTGGTGTAACTCCAAAGGAGTAACATTAGGAATGAGCTTCCCCCATTATCTCTAATGTTGCTAAAAAGGTCTCAATAATAGATTTTTTAAGTTCTTGATTCTGAATACTAATCAAGTTCTTTAAAAAGAGCACTTGAGTGGGATGCTACTAAAACAAATATGCTCTGGTATTTTACACCACATATTTCTGTTCTGTTGCTCATTTCTGTACAAATAAATGAGTTTTGGGAAGTTACTTTCTGCCACAAGGCTTGTCCTTGAGCAGCACGTGGGTCATCCATCCCCCACCCACATGCCCTCCATGCAGCTCACCCACAGCAGCCCAAGAGCCAGCCCATAGGACATCCAGTCACACATAGGATAGCCTAGCCAAGGGTCCTCCTTCACGGACCAGTTTCCCCCGAGGTCTCCAGAGGCTGGTCCTCAGCACGCTCCCTGCCACAGCTCACCAGCAGCACCCTGTAACTCGCACACCCAGAAACTCCACTTGAACGTGTTGGTGGCTCAACATTGCACCAGTGTCCCCAAGGTGACAGTCACCATCTGACTCAAACCTTGGGTCTAGGAACCCCTTCCCATGGGGTAACCCCTGCCTACAGCCCACAGGGTGCACCGGTCTTCCCAATAACCAGGGCACCCTATAACAAGATGCTAAATGAAGCCCTGAGCCCCACAGCCAGCACAGTCCTAGGAGATGCGTTCCCTCAGGCGTCGTCTTGGCTGGCTGGTGAGTGCAAAACATGACCACCACAGCTGAGAGCTGAGTTTTGTTTTGAAATGGGGATTAGCTCAGGCACACACATGGCAAGTTTTGCCTGTTTTTCAGGGGGAGACTCTGAAAGCGACTGAGCTTTGCCTCATGTGGGCATCTAAATGTCACTACTGATGGCAGCTCCTGCTAAAAATGAGGACGGTCAGAGCCTGGTCTTTAGAAAGTAGTGACTTTGGTGGGGTTTCAGGCCTCCTTAAGGTAGATCAAGCCTATGCAGATGTCTCAGATGCCATTTGGACACCGACAACATTCACATGGGGCAGGGGCTGCTTCCATGGCTTTTCTCACATCCCTAGCCATCCGCAAGTTCAGTCCAGCTCACTCTTTCCCCAGTCTTTGTATGTCAACTTTTTCTTACGGAAAAGCTATTTCAAACCTGGGATTCTACAAGTGCTATCTGTAGAAGAAATAATCTGGCCTCCGGAATCCCCAAATAAACAGGAGGAATTAAAATGTCACATGCTGCTATTTTATCATCCGTACTCTCCGCTGGCTTGTGACAGCGAAAACCCCAGGAGGAAGTTCTCCTCCTGAGCAAGGGCAGGCTCTTGCCCTGTGAAACATTGCTAAACTCTTAGATACCTCTTTGGCTGGAAGAGAAACAAGAAGGGTGAGGTGAGTAAAAGGAGCTCTTCCTGTGGCAGCTCAGGTCCTGCTCTTTCCACTCTTTGGAGGGTCACCTAGCAGGACGAATACAGGAAACCTCAAACATTTCAGGTGTCCAGATAATCCTTCAACTGGCAAGGAATTACACCTATGGGAGATGCTCTCGTAGCAGTTTAGCACATCAAGAAATCTTTTTTTAAGTACCGAAACACTAATTTATTTGCTGGGAGTTCTTACAATCTAACAACACCTAAACCAGTGCTAACACATCAGTATGTATTTTCCCGGAGCCTGCTGCCTAGGGGAAAAAAAAATCTGCCTACTAAATTGCATCCATGGCACATCTCAGGCTCATAATCACCGATCCTGTCTCTCCACAGGCAAACTGCACTTCCTGGAGCACACGGCCAAGCAGGGCCACACCGTGCACAGCATCAAGACCTCCACTCCTCCTCCCCACATCTCTGCAGGGGCAACCAGCGCTGAGGACCAGCCTGAGCTTCCCCACGAGCGATGCCTCTTGATTACGCCCAGTAGGACCCTGTCCTTTATCCCATCCCCACCAGCCCGTGCGGTGAGGCTGATGTGACACTCAAAACTGCGCGTGACTTGGCGGGAGCAGCCAGCGGGCCTTGGGATGGGCTCCCTTTCCCTACCACGTTACTCACCCGCCAGCACCGTCCCCCTCCCCACGGCCACGTGTGGGCTCTCCCTCTGCCAGGGGAGAAGTCAGGGAGCAACGGGCAGGAAAGGGGTTAAATCGCGGCGGTTCTTCAATACAGCAGCCATTTCTCTCCTCTCGTCATTGCTAACGCGCCTGGCTAAAAGTTGAGAGTTATAGAGTCATGCTCTCACCTCTAAAACTTGATTGTTATGGTTTGGTGGGAAAAGAGGGAAGGCAGCATAAGTAATCAACATAATTTTTCAGCGTCACCAGGCAGGAGTTCAACGCAAAGCACAAGCTAATACATACATCTAGTGAACAGTGACGCTGTATTTTATTTAAGGTCTGTTGGGTATTTCAGAGAAGAAGATGAAAGATCGTGTTATTCTGCAGGAGCAGCTTCCTTGGGAAAGTATAGCCAGGCATTTAATCCCAGGAATATTTATAGTTAGCGTAACTCAAATGGTGTTGTGCATGCAGTTGGTTAGTCTAAAGTGGAGCGTCATGCAGCTTGCGTTAATGTTGGCAAAGGCACTTTATGGAGAAACAGACTTTATGCTTACAATTATCCCAGCCCAATATGGAGTGTCTCTGACTAGCAGAGAAGAGCTGCTGCCTGCCATAAGGAAGCCCAGCACTGTTACAGCGATGCCTAGTCCCAGCTGCAACAAAGCGAACAGCAGCGGGAAACGGCAGCCACAACAAGTGTGGGATTCCTCCTCCTGGCCGGTTTTGGGATCCCCCTTGGTTTTCTTCTGCTTCTTCTTCTTCTTCATCGCGGGCTCCTGCGCCTTGCTCGAGTCGGTGCTTTTCTCCCCTTCGGGTGCCTTCCCTGTCTGGCTCTGGTTATTCAGGGACGTGCTGTGCTGGTTTTTCTTCTCCTCCTTCTTTCCCATGCCGACGAACTTCAGGTTTTCACGTGCGTGTATGTGTGCGCGTGCTGATGGGGGGGTGTGAGTTTTTTTGCCCCCCAAAGCTTCGCTTTGTGCTGGCTGAGTTGTTCCTGGTATTTGAATCAAGGAGGCTGAACAAATATGGAAAATATTTGGAGCAGATTGTCAGAGCTTCGAAATGCCACATATAGCCCAGAGAAGAGGGGGATTCAAGGGGGGTAGCGAACTGCCAACGTGCAGGCACCGGCTCTGTACCGGGGCCAGCTGCACACACAAGGCTGAGCATGCGTGCCGCCACGGCTACATAGGTGTGAGCACACACGTGTGTGCGTGTCTGTGGAGGAGCTGGACAGGCAAATATCATGCAGGAAGTCTGCACTGGCAGCTGACGAATGGGAAGGAAATCCATCTCACCAGGGAGCCGGGAGCAACCTGTGTCTGCGTGTGCGCTGAGCAGGCTCATCACGTCGTGGGATTTTGGGGATTACTGGCATGCGGAGCGTCACTTGGTGAACCCACGCAGCACCATGCACACAAAAGGCACGTTTCATACACTGGCTGAATCAGATTAAATAGGTGCATTTCAGTGGGAGGGAGCTGACTATGTGTACGGAAAGTATGAAATTAACACAAATAAAAATTCAAATGAATATCCTGGGGAGCCAAAAGGAATCCCTATCTCTTCCCAAAAAGAGCTAGGCATGTTTTATGATGAGGCAGACAGGGACCAGTGATGAGGACTGGCGCATCTCTGCAGGTACTGGTACGGAGCTGAACATCTGCTGAGCGAGTTTCCAGGACTGCAAGTTATCCGCACCAGGAAGATTCTCTATGTTGCCTAGAAGAGAGAAGGATGTCTTCTGGTGGACATGTGGTCACTACACTTTGTCCATATGTTGGCTCACACTGGTTCTTGAGGACAGCACACCAACAGATGTGGTGGTGTTTTTTTCCTAGAACACTCTAAAATTGTTCTGCAGTTGAATCCAGCACTGGGAGCCCTGGAAGAGCCTCTCAGTTACCGGTGGGGCTCCACGCACGTTCTCCCATGGAGATGCCAGCAGGACTGGGGCCTGCAGAGTTAGACAGCAAATACTAGGTCTGTAAATAGTAGAGAGCGAGAAGAGGTGGGTGGCGAGCAGTCCCGTGCTGGAGGTGATGCCGGCAGCGTGCGTTCAGTCAGGCCGTGGAGCATGCATCCTCGCAAGGGAAGACCGTGGGAAGCGGGAGGCTGCCACGATGCCTGTGCTTAGCTTACACCAGAGGAATTACTCAAAAGCTTAGGGGTAAGCAGGTGCTTAAATGCTTTGCTGGCCCAGGGCCCGAGTGCGTACAGCCTGATGTATTGCCCTCCTACGAGCCAGCAGCTGCGTGAGGGCCAGCAGAGCACGGAAACCCCTCCTCCGTGCGTGCAGTTCCATGTCCCCAGTGTCACAGGGAAGCTGTGAGGACACGTAGGCTTGTGCTGCTCTCCCAACAACATCCACAGGAGCAGCACACACGGGCCAGCCAGATCTGTCCCCACCTTTTGGCTATGTTTTTTTAAATTTTCCTTCCCATAGAGGAGCCAATTTGAGCAGATGAGAGGAGGAAAGCGTTGGGAGGAGCGAGGCAGGTGGGAAGAAGATGTCAGATGTTGGGGAAATCACTAGCAAAGCTGTCTTTGAATGCTGCAGAGCACTTCAGTGGGGAATAACCAAAATGTTGCAGTACTCAGAGAGGATCTTACGCGTGCTGAGATAGTGTCAAGGAAATCTTTCCTTTGACATATTGGCAACGCCTTCTGAGAAACTACTCTATTTCCAGCTCTTTATGGCATCTGACAGCAATGAACTGTGTCTTCTGTATTAATAAATTATGATGTCACTTTGCTTTATGGGTTAAGCAATATCCTCTTTGGTTATTTATGTTACTGAATGTACGAAAGAAAACTAGAAACAAAGTGATTTCAGGCACTTTCTGCACACATAACTCTTGTGCTACATCCATAAAGCAACATTAAGATATATTGTTCAAAAAAGGAAAAAGAAAAGAAACTAGAGGTGAAAAAAACAGAAAAAACTCCCTTCCCTAGTCATGTTGCTTACTGTACTGTGTTTTCATAGCTTTTTACCACGACATTTTGTCACCATCATCCACTTTCTTAAAACATCCTTACGATAGCTTGTACTTACTGGTGTACCATCTCTCTCAATCTCAAAGCCACATACACTTATATTTAACCACAGTTTTGAAAGGGATGGGCTGTTCAAGGATCATCATCAAGGTCAGATAGGGAAGCAGTGGCAAAGCTGAGAACACGTTTTAGTGATGTCCAGTTGAACATTTACCCTGATAATAATAAGTATTAGAGTTAAATGAAGTTAAATTTTGTTTTCCTTTCTGCCTATCCATTTCCCTAGTTCTATGCCACAGATCTTTACTGTGGGTTTTCCCCCAGGAAAAACCTTGGGTTTAGCATCTGCTTTTGTGCTGGCAGCTAGATTTATGATTGTTGTCTTCTAAAAGGGGACAAAATCCAACTGCTTTATTCGTGCCGATAGTCATATTGGTTTCAGGGGGAGTAATTGCATGAGGAGGATGAACAGGATTTAACTCAAAGTCAATAAAATGAACAAGCACTTACCTTACAGCCAATAGCAGCCCTTGCTTATCTTCTGGCCCAATAATCTCTCTTAAAACAGGTGCCTACATACCTTTCTGCACAGCAAGTATCTCAAAAATGAGGCCATGCTCCACAGGCAGCAGTCTGAACATCTCCTACAGGGTGTAGGTGGGAGATCCACTTGGGTCCCAGCCTCCTGCAGCCCCTTTGAAAATCCTGCTTGTGTGGCTGGTGTCCAGAGTCCTTAAAGCAGGAGAAGTCTAGGCCAGTTCAGGGCACGTCTTCTGTACAGCAACTGAAAGGTGTGGGTATGAAACTACAAAATGTGGTCAACGTAGAGCAGAGTTTGCCTTCTCACAGCTGTTGGGTCCAGAGTAGCTGCACCACTTGGAGCACTTGGTTTTTCCAAGGAAACCAAGGACATTGGTTGCCATCTGCCCTGGTCACGCTGAGGCAGGGACCCTCTCCTAGGCTAGGTACAATCTGCCTATGCAGGGAGGCACCATCCTTGTGGTGAAGGGCAGCAGGACCTGGTCCAACAGGAGCAGCTTTCAGCCACCTCTGCTTTGCTGCTCCTGCTGTTCAAATGGTTATTTGAGTAACATAGTCATTGGCTGACAGCTCACCTGCTTTTACTGGGACAACCTCAAGGCTTTGATGGGTGTTAACCAGTTGCTAACAAAGACAGTCACTTGTAATTAAAAAAAATAAAAAATCATATACACCATATCTAATCTCTGCAGCAAGACACACAGAGAAAAAAATAGTAGTCCAATACATTGAAAAAATTGGGGATGAAGATGTTGTTGCCTTGAAACATTTAAACAGTGTGTACAAAAGGGAAAAAGATTCTTTCACTGTGGCTAGCTTTCCCTGCAAAGTCAAACATGCATATCTTACACGCTGGGAAGTTTAACGGGGATGGAGAAAAGAGGCGGATGCAGGATTGATCTTCCATAATTATTATCTGAACCAGATTGTATTTGCTGATTCCACTTGGCATTAACAATCAAGTGTAAAACAGCTGTGAAAGAATTCACAGCACTGGCGAGCAATGAGAAATTAAAAGAATTACTTTTTTAGAAACTGAAAGATTAAACGAGGACACTGAAATAACACTAAATTTTCTCACGTAATACATCTTCCGGATGTCACTTGGATTTTCTCAGCAACACAAGAATAATCATTATCCTTTTATGCCCAAAGGCCCTGATTAAGTATGTTCTTAAATTAAGCCCATGCTTGAATACCCTTCCTGGATGAGGATGTTTTCTGATTCGAGCCCAGCTACCATCTCTCATGTGGCACGCAGTTGTAATTTTGTGTCCCTTTTACACAAAATGAGTCATGTTGCACAGCTTTTCCATAGCCAGACACTGTCCTCTGTAAAACATTGCCTGCTCTTATTCCTCACTTTGCCAAAAGGCAGCACAACCGGGTGACGATGACAACCAGTCAAACAGCGCACAGAACATCAGACATAGAAATGGCAAGATCTGGGCTGCAGCTTTGCGATGACACAGTCTTTCCTATTTCTTCTCCTACCCGCGAGGACACACAGCATTGCACGGGACTCCAGAAACCTCGGATTTCTCTCCACTGCGATTTTTACACTGGAAATAAAGTGGGTCTGGCGTGGTTGAACCCGCACAGATGCACACTCTCACATAATTGCATTTATACAGATATTTCTCCAAGGCATCAGCAGTCCGGCCAAGTGCCAATCGCAGGGTTGCAGCATGCAACAGAAGAGTTGTGCAGAACTAGCAGAGCAGTAGAATTAGCAAGGAACAAAGGCTTGGACAGGGTTCACCATGCCACCTCAAGGACTGTGGGATGTTTGGCTCCCTTTGCCCCAAGAGCAGCTCCACAAAAGGCTGCTGACCCAGGGACCCTCTGGGAGATGCCACCCCCAGCGTGATGGCTGAAGCCAGGAGGGAGCCAAATGTGCTGCAGCTGGCCAAAGGCTCACCCACCTACCAAGTCAGTCTGGGAGAAGCCGAGATCCTGCCTCATCCTCTCTCCTTTTTCCCTTATTCCCCTCACCCCACAGAAAGCCATGGACCACAGAGCTGGACCGAGCAGCATCTACACATCATCAGCTAGCCAAAGTTCAGCACACCGGAGGTGTGCTAAATAACAGAGGGTTCCTCATTAAAATAAATGACAAAAGATTCTCCCTGAAAGCAGAGGTTTGAAGTCAGTTGTGGCAATTTCTGAAGACTGATGCCCATTGACAGCAGATAATAATAATATCTAGCTCTTGAAAGCACTATTACATAAAAGACAAGGCCAATTAGAAATGGGTCTGACACACACAATTCAGGCTGGCTTCCGACACGGGCATTTTTAAAGTTCAGGTCATCTGGAGGCGAGGCTTGTTTTCAACATGCTCTTTTGAGGCCAATTCACGTACTTTTGTGTGTCTGTAGGCTCTGCTGTGAGCCCTGGGCTGGGCCAGCCAACCTCTAGAGGAACCGTCCAACCCAAATTATTCTTTGTGTGTGCTCCATGTGGCCTTTTGGCATTGCTAGGGATAAGACCAAGGTGTGAGGCACTTCAGCTTAGCTGGATGGGGTGACAGATGTGGAAAGAAGTAGAACAGGAGTTGTTTTGTACCAGGTTACTCCACATTTGGAGGCTGTGTATTTAACAACGCATCTTACTCCCTCCAGCCATTGCATCTGACCACAAGGTAAATCTGTGTACACAGAAGAAATGAGATCTTCTTTCAGATTAGAAAGAAATTGTGTCTTGCAGCCTTCTCAATGACTGTGCTACACCAATTTAAATCCCTAAATCTTTGCTTTTGCTAAAGCTCCCTTAGGTGCCCACTGGCTGGAGCTCCTCACCTCCAGCTGTGGTTCCCTGAATCCAGACAGTGGCGCAGATATTTATGGGGGTCTCCTATAGAAAACTTACCAGTAGTTAAGCTGTCTGTAATTCTGTAATTATCTGACTGTTTCTGTTTGCTGCCTTCTGTTATGGCTGGTTCTTTGGGCTGGAAGTCATATTTTGTTACTTTTCTGCATGAGGCCTGGAGAGGGTCCTTAGGTGCTACAACTGACAGACCCTCAAAATTGTGATGGAGCAGTAAGAGGCAAGAAGCTGCAATACTACAAGAAAGTAAAGCTAACTGCTGTGTTGGTGTATGTATTACCATGCTCTAGCAAGTATTTTATACCAGCCCGGAGCCCTTCGCATCTCACTGAGCAGAGTTAAGGAGTTTGAAAACAAGGGACGACTCATTTACAAGTATGGCCTTCCCAAAGCTGGTCCTTTCCCTTCAAAGTATGTTTGAAGAAGGCATTGTCAGTCAAAATACGTTAAAGATGTTGTGACTGTTAGACCTTCTCACTAGGTGTTAATTATTACTTGGTTAAACACAGGCAAATCCTCTTACTCATGTTCTTGCTGGGGATAACGATTAGCTCCATTTCGTGTATGTGCTCACGGGAATGCGTACGTACACACATGTGCACGTGCGCGCACACATGCAGGGCTCAAGCTGCCACCTTAGATGACACACAGAAGTGCCAGGAAATTTGCCCATGGCTTTACACCGGGACACTGGCATCGTGGGCAGCAGAGGGAAGGGCAAGGGCTCCTGCTCTGGCTTTTCATTAATGAGAGGGATGAAATGAAGGAGCTTGAGCCCGCAAGAAAAAGAGAGAAGTCTCTGCCACAGCACCGCTGCAGCCACGTCCGTCACTTACACCCCAATATGAATCAATCTTGTCAACCATTATTTTATCGGTCCTGTAACACAAATTGTTTTCATTTAAAGGCACAGGTTTCAGCACTTCCAAGTGAAGGCGATGCTCGGGGGTCCCAATGGCATGTGCCACCTGCCACGGGATAGCACCTACACCCATATCCCTGGCTCAGCAGGCAAGGAGGCTGAATTAGCCCAAAACTCTCCCTCTAGGAAAAAAAAACCCACCAGCCCATCTGGGATTTTCCTCCTGGAGGCTGGACTCATGCTGTGGCAGTATGGTGGCAGCCCCGCTGGGGGCACGATCAACACAGCTGGCAGCAGCATCGCCCTTGAGTGCTGCCGATCTCCATTTTACCTTGGAGAAACTGCAACTGCCTCTTCCCCAACCCAGCTGGCAGCCCCTCACCCATACTTGCAACCCATGGAGGGTAAGCAAGCAGAGGGGAAGCCCAGCTAAGGGCTTTGGGTGTAGGGCTCTGACTGTCTCTGTACAGGGTGAGGATGGGATGAAAAAGAAAAGCAAGGCATGGCTCCCACTGTTCAGCTCTCCATTTCTTTCACACACTCCCAAACAGAGAGCTAGGACCCCACAGAAAGTGGCAGGATGGACTGCAAGAAATCCTGCCAGGTGGAGAGATGATATTTTAAGTCCATTTCAGCTCTGGCTTTACTCAGCTCTGACTCCCGAGGTCTGACTGCACGGGTGGGACTCATGGTAGGGATGTAGAGATCAGTCAGTGCAGGAGCTGAGGGGCTCTCCTTCCTAGCAGCGGGTCCTGTGCAGTTGATGCTTTGTAATGAAACTGGAAAGGCCTTATTTTAAAAGAGGCACATGAAAAAAAGTGCTTCTGAGTGGGTGTAATGCTACTAGCAGCTCTCATAAGGTGCTCTCTCCAAAGATCCAGGACAAACTTTGTGGTGCATATACATATATATCTCATTTTTCAGACTTTCTGGCATTTACAGACACTCAGGGCTTTGTTTCTGTGGCTGGCTCAAGGTCTGACGCTGGCACTTGGGTAGTCTCACTGCGTTACTCACTGTTCCAGCCGTACTTCAAGGTCTGATGTACTCACATGTGCTGCAGTTGCCTGAAATACACATTCAGGTCCTCTGGAAGGCACCAGCCGCAATTTGCTGAAGAGCTCTCAGTCTTTCAAAAGCAAGCGGTTGTGATTTCCCTCCAACCAGGGCCCACCGCAAGCGGTGGCTTTTCTCTGAGTCGCCTTGAAGCACCTGAGCACTGGAGAGAGACATCTTCAGCCCAATTGAAGTTTGTTACTGACCTCGCTGTGGCCAAGATTTGTCCCTACCTCTCAGCTGGTTTGAAAATTGAGCCCATGATCTTCCCTGGACACAGGACACCTCATTATATCGAGGTTCATTTCTTCCAGTCTCCTCTTGAGCTCGTCTCAGCAACTATAGGGTTGACTAGATGCTGGGCCATAATCTTCTGCCTCACAGAGAACTTGTTACTTCCAGAAATCAGTACGCCTCTTTTTTTGTACATTGCTGCATTGTTGTAAACCATCTATAAGTCATGTCCATAAAAGACCAGAGCTGCCTGCTCTTTATTTATCTGAAGCAAAACAGAGGCCTGAGCCTCAGGCCAGAGATGTGTGACAGCAGATTTGGGACTCCTGATGTCTGCCCACCTCTCCCCTGAAAGAGCCACCTGGCCCTTGTATCTGCAATCCACCTCTTCTTGAACTTGGTTTCCCTCTGATCAGCAATAACAACACGGCTTTGTGTCCTCTGTTTTCTTAGACCGGTGACCTTTTATGTGCAAGGGTTCTTGAGGACATGGGGCTTTCTGTGCTGCCAGAATTACTGCATGTGCTCCACCAGATGTTGACGAATATTCCCTCCCATCCAAAGTTACCCTGAGTATTATATTTTCTTGGCTTAGCATTGTTATGAAATGTCAGTGCTTCGCAACTTCTCTGACTCTCTTTTGCAATGTCCCCAAGGGAACACAAATGCTTTTGAAGCACTGGTTGGGTCCGGCAAGCCCTACGGACTTGCATCATCTTTCCTTCTGGAAGAACCTCAACCATCCCAGCAAGATAGGTGAGGCACAGCAGGATGGAAGATGAAAGCAAGATGTGCTGAAAGCAGATCTGGGAGGCAGTTGCTAGTGGAATTCTCTGAGGATTGCTTGGGGACTGCTTTCAGTTACTGTCCGCCTGTCACACAAAAGAGGGAGGAGTGCATCGTGAAATTTCCTGATGACACAGACATGCGAGTGCTTGTCAATACACAAGACGCCCCAGCCTATCAGACAGGAAGAACTGCATGACCTTGAGGATGGGAACAATAGGAATCGGATGAAATTCAGTTGTGCCAAATGTAAGGTTTGGCACGTAAGGCCAAAGTGTCAGAGTTTCTCTGGGAAAATAGTCTCAAGCGCCTTGGTTGGTCACGGGATTACTATGAAACGGCAGCATAGCGTGGACATGGAAAGATGTAAATGTGATCAAGGCTGTATCAAATACTTCCAACATGGGCCTGAAAAGTATTAATGATGGAGAACAATTACTGGTGGACCCCGTGAGGAGGCTACATACAGCTTTATTCATCTCTATTCGAGAAGGACGAACTGTGACTGGAGGAAGCGTAACTAATTGTTGGTAGGGTGCTTGGTGGGGGGCTGGAGACCCTGCTTAACAACAGGAAACTGAAAGGGATTGCCTCGTTCAGCCTGACGACATTAAAGGTTAGAGAGGACACGATTGGTCTATAAATATCTTGTGTTAAACTTAAAACAATGTTGGCACGAGGACAAATGGATACAAATGGCCATGAGTACATTTAGCCTGGAAACCAGAGGAAGGTTTCTAACCATTGGAGCAGTGAGGCTGGAGAACAGTGAGAACCAGAGCTTGCTGTGAGACACTGTGCTATCAATTTTTGAATTGCATGGTTTGACATGGTTGCTTGAGACGATTCGGTGATGCAGGAAGCGCCTTCCCTTCCAGATCCCTGTTGTGGGCACGTTTTCAGCTTCTTCTTGCTCATACAGGCACCCTAACTCAGCCACAGGAAGAGGCAAGGCTCTTGGTCCCCTGCATAGCTATTTTAGGGCTTGGCATAATCTAACTCTTAATTTGTTAGTGGCAATTATTTTGATGTCATGCATTTCTTACAGAATAAACTGGAGACTTCCATCAGTAACTAGGTTGTTTTTTCTTTTTTTTTTTTGTAGTTAATACTTTGTACTTATATAGCATCTTTCATCTTTCAAAGTGCTTTACATACATTAATTATTTAATTCGCCCAGTACCCCCTTTGATCTAGGCACGTATTACGATGCTCAGTTTACAGGTGGGGAAAGCAAACACAGAAGAACAAATCCTTGCTGCTAGGCTCATCCCACCTGGATTGATGTGGCTTCATGGCTCTAAAAGGCGAGGAAATGTTATGTGATGTGCACAGGGTCAACAAGCGATCCAGTAGTGGAGCCAGGGTGGTGACTCTTCTGGCCACCCTCTCATTGCAAAGAGGGAAAGAGAGGGGGTCTGCCAGGGAGGGCTGTGTACAGGGCCAGGTATAGGCCTGTACTAGAATAGAGGACCAGAAAACGATGTGTCCTGTGCTCCCAAGAAAGACTCAGAATTTAATTTAATCAAAGCATGCAGAACAAAGCTATCACAGTAGCTAGGTGACTAAGACCCAAGCAAGAGAAATAATGCAAACAGTTAAAAGTAGCAAATGAGTAAGAGTTGACATTGATCTGTGTAGACATGTGTTCAGTGAAAGGATGCGAGTCTTCCCTTTCAGTTAAAAAAAATAACAACTGATGTATTTTTGACTTTTCTTATGTTGAATGTTTACGTCGTTTTTCAGAGTGGCTGTCAGAGGCGGATTTGGAGATTTTATTGCTAAATAACCAAGTAATTTTTCTTGCAAATTCACGTAGTGATGTTATTTGTGTGTTCAGATTGCGATGATGATGTGAGGACACCGCAAACGCACTCTGTCTTATTCCAAACAGAAGTCTCATATTCCCCCTTTCTTTTTTATCCTTTTTAAAGGACATTTCTGTCTTACAGGGGCAAGCAGTGCGGTCTGTTAAGCAGAGCAGGAACCTGGGAAGCAACACACTTGGCCTCTAGCGCTCGTTCTGCCGGTGTGACATCGCACAGGGGTAGTAGCTTCATTTCAGCGGCCAGCGCCCAGAGTGGGAGTTAAAAGATCAGGCTACTGATTTTGACAGATACTGACTCATTTTTTAGGCCAAGAGAGTGCTATTTAGCACTAGCTCGCTGCCCAGCCTTACTGGACAACAGTGGTGTCTGCAAGGGAAATGTGGCTCTGTGCATCCTCCTCCTGGCAGAACAAATGCAGCTTGTGCCCAGAGCAGCTTCTGTGCTCCTTTGGGTCAGTCAGTGCTATAGCTTAATTGCCTTTTGGGGGGGGGGCGGGGAGGGGGAAAGGGTGTGAATTTGGTCATATTTTTCCTGCAGCAATTTTTTTTTCCTGTTACTGCTAGCCTTAATTCCTAGAGAAGTAAAATGACTAAGGTTTTTTAATTTCATGGTCATTTTGATATGCTAAATGGTGCCAAGAGAGACAGTGGGAAATTAAGAGAGTTCAAATCCCCATGGAACACGGAAATTGCAGTTAAAATACTGCTGCTAAATATTAGCAATTAGCAAAAATGATTTTAAAGTGTAGCATTTTAAGTAGCTGTAAATGCTGCTCGCTTCATATCAGTATTACCCACAAAATTGACTACACCTAAGACAGTTAAGCTCCTCACCTGCGCAAACCCCTTGGGCATCCATCAGTAATAACTGTGAGACCCATGGAATTGCACACTAAATAAAAGGAAACCTGTATTAACAGAACAAGACTGAAAGCATAATGTTCTAGTGAGCATGGTAGAGTCAAAGATGCAGTTGTTGCAACAGTCTGGTTGCGTCACTCTCATCTGCTTGAGTTCCTCTGCATTTCTTAGTATTAATTTCTTATTATCCATTCCTTAGGACCTGTGTTAAAACAGGGCCCTCATCTATCCTACTCTAGCTTATCCCAGCTCACTGCATCCATGGGCTTTCCCAATACTTGGTAATGGTCCTTCATTCCAGAAGATCTCATTTTGCAGTTGTGGACTCATCCCTGAGGAAGGCTCTGCCTTCCTTCCAGGCCCCTTCTTTCTCTGTAGAAAGTTCCACAGTGTGAGAAAGGCAAAGCAACTGACCTCAGTCCCCAACCTGATGGGATGTGCAGGGCACTGGCTATGTAGGAAGAGGCAGAGCCCATGCAGATAGGCAGAGCCCACCCAGATGACAAGAGAAAGAACATGAGAGAAAGCTCATTCTAGGACAGTACAGTCTCTGCCACACAGAGTAATGGAGGACTGAGATACCTCAACACAAAGCTATGCACAACATGGGATCCGTGGACTGGCTGAAGGAACAGGCTGGGTGCACTCACGGTTGGAAAACCTGCAGACGAGGACCTGCAGGAAGAGGAGCTGGGGCAGAGTGGGCTGTGAGAGTACCTTCCCTGTGTCTGTGATGTTGTGATGCAGGACGCCAAGGTAAGATTGTTCAACAGCCTGATAAGGTGCCCCTAGAAAGACCAAGAGCTGCTTGTATTGTCATTTTAAAATGAGAAGCTGAGGCACAGAGCAATTGACTTCTATAAGCTTAGGGTCTCTTGAGGACCTGGAGTACTGCATCCAGCTCTGGAGCCCTCAAAATAAGAAGGACATGGGCCTGCTGGAGTGATTCCAGGGCAGGGGCCAGGAAGATGATCAGGGGGCTGGAGCACCTCTCCTATGAGGACAGGCTGAGAGAGTTGGGGCTATTCAGCCTGGAGAAGAGGAGGCTCCAGGGAGACCTTATAGTGGCCTTCCAATACCTAAAGGGGGACCTACAGGAAAGACAGGGAGAAACTCATCAGTAGGGCCTGTTGTAACAGGACGAGGGGTAATGGTTTTAAAATAGAGAGAGGTAGATTCAGATTAAACATAAGGAAGAAATTTTTTACAGTGAGGGTGGTGGAACACTGGAACAGGTTGCCCAGAGAGGTGGTTGATGCCCCATCCCTGGAAACATTCAAGGCCAGGTTGGATGGGGCTCTGAGCAACCTGACGTGGTTGGAGATGTCCCTGCTCCTTGCAGGGGGGTTGGACTAGATGACCTTTAAAGGTCTCATCCAACCCAAACTATTCTATGATTCTATTCTATGACCCTCAGTGTCAGATCCACCAGTGTACTCAGGTGTTTACCTCCAAGGAATGCCAATGGGATGTGCATCCCTAAATACGCTTGGTGAGCTGGGTCGAGGCCTATTGAAGGTCATATGGGCAGTCTGCAGCAGAGCTAGGAGTTGTACTCCTGCCATCTGAGCCCAGGCAAGCGCCTTAACAATAAGATCATTCATGTCCTTATGCGTATGTCCTCTGCTTGTAGAGGAATCAATAGCTGTATATTAGAAATACTATGCTGAAGGAAATTTAAACTTCAGTTGTCTGCTCATGTAGCACTGTTACTATGAAAACCCTTGGACATATTTCTTGTATAAATATCAGTTGACAAGGGTGCTGGTACAGGCAACGATCAGATGACAGAGAGATGATTATGATGGGGCTGGTCCATATGGCAAAAAACATACTGACCATCCTGTGCCATCCTGTGATTCAGAGCATCATGGAGCTGGGCCCTGTCTGCACCAGCCTGTGGGTTCATGGGCAGCCAGATAAAAGTTGGTGGCCTAATGGCAGAAGTTGGATCTCTGTCCTAAACATCTCTTTCACATCACTGCTGCACAAGATGCAAGGAGGAGTGTTGCTTTTAGGATACACAGTAACAATGAAATCTCAACTGATTTCAAACACTTTCAGTTCGAGCTATACAGAAAAAAGCTATAAAATGTTGTGGGTCGTCAAACCACCGTTTCTAAAACTACATGAAACTTCAGATGGGAAGGCCAGCTGTGTGGGATGAAGAAAGCAGCAATAGATATCTCTTGTAAACCAGCTTTGGAAAATACATTGAATTTGCATAGGTCAGTTCAATCCTGGCACTTCTAAATCTCTCAGTATTTCACTGTGTGGCTATAATCAGTTTTAACACAACTTTCTGGATGTAGTTTTTCCAGTCACAAAAAGACAGAAATCCCATGGTCTCACACCATACTGACAGCCCCATGGCTCATTAGCGGGGCTGTAAAACCAAGAGGCACCAGGCAGAGGTCAGACACCTCAGACAACACGGGGGCTGGCAGCAGCAGGAAGGTGCTACAGCCAAGGAGGAGGTGATGGGGACGCGGAGGCTTTCCGGG
Source organism: Ardeotis arabs (assembly GCA_011801015.1). Classification (NCBI taxonomy): domain Eukaryota; kingdom Metazoa; phylum Chordata; class Aves; order Otidiformes; family Otididae; genus Ardeotis; species Ardeotis arabs. The sequence continues at coordinate 15,244 of JAAGAY010132786.1, read as the reverse complement.
ATGGGAGGCGATGGAAAGACCTACGTTAAATCTGTAACACAACATCTGGCCCACTTGCCAAATTTCAAAACCCTGCTCCAAAGGGTCCTCAAGCCGTTCAGTTAAAAGGTCACTAGAAGCGCTTCGCGTGGTGTGGAACAGCTTTTTCTGCCTGTGCCTCTTGTGCTTGGTGCCAGGTGTTGGCCAAGCCCGTTTGGCTGGATCTTTCTCTCAAAGAAGTCAGAGGCAGCCATACAGCATGGAAAAAACCCACCTCAAAATGTTTGGCAAAGCTTTAGTTGACTGAAAATGGGGTTGTATAATGGGATGTCTTGCATAACCTGAAAAGCAAGCATCCCTACCAGCACTGCCTATGGTGCAGTTGACTGTACAAGGTGTATAAATGCCATTTTTTAGTGTTTTTCCAGCTGCGATGTGTTCACCCAGCCTTAAAATGATGCCAGTGGTATCTCTGCCTGTGGTTCACCTCCTGCCAGCACAGGCCACTTTACATGGGCACAGTCACGGGGGAGTCACTTGGACATCCACTGCTCTGGGAGTATCAACCTTGAGCTTAAGCTACAAGGCAAAAGGAAAAACCACCTTTTGTCTCATGCATCCATAAGCAGCTTAAACAGGTAACAAGACAGCCTCCTCTGTGGTAACAGCAGTGTTTTCTGGCAGCTCCCCGCTAGCTTTGCATGGTGTCTAGGGCCCAGGAGATCTCCTCCAGGCAGCTACAGCCCAAAGCTGTATGGGGGTCACTTGAATGTTCTGCTTTCGTGCTCACAGGCACCTTCAAAAGAATGCTGCCAACCGCAATTTCGCTCCCATTGCTCTTGATGTGCCACAATACCATGTCTGTGCTAGATTATTATTTTTTTTGTCTCTCTGACAGCTGTAATTGCTCTTAAAATCGCTCTCCTACCCCAGCTCCTCTTTTTACACCTGTTCTATCAGCCAACATGGTCGAAAGCAGACTGCCCACTGCCTGCACTGCAGCCCACAACCAGGGATTCTCGGGCTACACACTGCAAAATGAGGACTCTGGTGCAAGCAAGGCCCTGGTGCAGCTGTGTTAGCAGTTCTGGCATGGGCAGGTCAATGGCCTCAGTGGCACCAGAGAGGTGATGGGGGAGGTCTGGCCTTGTCAGGGTGAAATAGAAGTTGCAGGAAGGAGCTGCCAGGCCCTGGCTGAGGTCCCTGCTGTAGGTCTTGGCCCAGACCAGGGTAACAAGAACAAATCTTATTAGTAAGCGGGCTGAGACAGCTCCTGATGTCAGCATGGTTGTATCTATAGTGCAACTTACTATGGCCAAGACCTTAAAATAATTCATACCACATCTGCAGTCCTGGTGAACCACCAGTAATAGTGGGACAAGGATGCCCAGGAGAGCAGGCAGTTTTGTGCCTCAAGGGCCAAAGAGACTCCTGCTTAAGATGATGGGAAAGCTCTTGCCCAAAGGTGGACCAGGGGGTGGAAGGGAATATTAATAAAGGTGATACTGACTGACTGATACAGAGAGACAACCCCAAGGGAGGCTGGCACAAGGAAGTCCAGGTTATTGTTCAGTGGAAGGGAACGGGAATGCTTGATTTGATTTTAAAAATGAGCAGTGAATGACTGGAGGAATGAGGATGTGTTCAGCAGTGCATCACAAGACGGGGATTCGCTGCCATGGGAGATTGCCAAGACGAGGAGTTCAGGAGGTCTGAAAAAAAAATGCATGGGCACTTATAAAGGTTGTGGCTATGTCCGGGGTTACCTCATTTGAGATAATCATGCAGAAGGCATATAAACCAGAGCTCTTCAGGGGACATGCCAAGTGATACATGCCTGGGGTTAGAAAAATATTTTCCTATAGGCGAGTTATAATTGGCCATTTTGGCGTTTCTCGTTCCAGCTTTACAGCACTTGGCAAGCGGGTACCTTCAGAGACAAGACACAGGAGTAGATGAGCTGGGAGCCCGGTCCAAAGCAGCAATCCCTCTGCTCCTGCATCCTGCTGTGTAAGAAAGCATGTGAGGAATTATAATTCCCTTTGGACATGTGACCCAAATTGCAGTGGGAATTTGCATTCCGGGTGCCTGCTTCCATTTCACATCTTCCCCCCATACACGGTAACACCTGCGAGCGGGTTTATTACCCTCGCTGAGAGCAAAAGCTGTACAATCTTTTCAGAGAAATTAAGAAGAGTAGCTACAAAGGAAACCAAAAAGTGAAAAAGGAGTAAAAAATCTGTCAATGCAATGTAAGAACTTATCCATACAAAACAAACCTGCTAAAAGAAAAATCAACTGTCACTTTAAAATCTGACATTAAGTTTCTCAAATTGCGGCCCTTAATCAGGAGTAATACTTGAAGAGGAACAAAGAGAATTTATGATGAAAAATCAGGACAGTTGAGCACTAGGCTCAGCAGGACTAACTGCATGACAATATGGATAAGAATGATAACTGCATTAGCTTAGCCTGAAATGACTGGCCAGAGCTGGGTTTTTTGGTCAGCTGGATTTTTGTAATGTCTTCATTTACTTTTTAAGCAAACTTGGAAGGAGAATTACAAATAGATTAGGGCATGTCCATCTATTCTCTTAAGGGGACAGGACGTTTCAGAAATTCATCCTAACATTGGCTTAGAGCTCTTTGAAATGCACAGGCTCATACGGATTAAACCAAGGGTCCCTTCCAGGTCCTTTTAAAGTGAGATTAATGGGAGAAGGTAGCTTGTGCTGATGAAAGTTAGAGGATCCAAACCCATGATGCTCTTACTTTATTCCGCACATCATACTCCAACCCCAGCCCCCAGTCAGACCCTCTCCATGGTCACACTCTCACTCAATCTGATTTTTTACATCTTATTTACCTTTTTAACAATTGTGATAACTTCAAACAGACACTCATCCTCTGCCCTTTAAAGCCAACCTAGAAAGATACCTCTACCTAACCTACATTTTCTGCTTGTCTCCTAGCTCTACAGCCAAATTCTGGTTCAAATTCAACCCCAGTGACCCCAGTCCTGGGTCAGGCTGCCAGTCCCACGCAGCCAGGACCTCCTGTAGCACCAAGTGGGAATAGCTAGGGGTTCCCAAAGCAGTGCACTCCCAAACCAGTGCACTGGGGGATCACAACCAGCGGAGGTGGCAGCCAGTTCAGACGGGGGAGAGGAGGCAAGCATTTTTCCACAGCCCATGTCTGGGTCACTGGTCTCGCTGGTGAGCATTGCTTTGATGGAGTGGGAATTTGCCCTTAGCAAAAGCAGGAGCCCAAAGCGGGAAGCATGTATGATGCGGGGTTGGAGGGAATGCTAACAGCAGCAAAAATGGCTGACCATGGCAAATCTGTTGCTGTCCCACATGCAGCATCAAATATGTGGCAGTGTTATGTCTCTGGGCGCTGCGCAGAGGGCCAGAAAGTCTGCAAGATGGACACTTCAGAGCAGGAGGCAGTGAGCCCTGTGGCACAGGCAGCACTAGCAGGTGGTGGAGGTGAGGGCTTGATCAGCCCCAGGGGCAAACCCATCCAGGACCGATGCCTCTCTGCAATGGGAAACAAGTTACTTTTACCTGTTCTGCACAAAATAACTGGGACAAAAATATCTGTGCCTCTTATTCCTCCTTCAGCAGAGAACCGGCCAGCTTCAAAGCCCTGATCTTGAACCGCCGCTTGGCAGGCAGCACAACTCTGCTGCAGTCAGCTAAAACAGCAGCATCGAACGGCTGCAGCTGGCTTGATGCAGATGTGCTTGGGATACCTGCTTTGAGCACCCTGGCTCCTGTGCAAGATGCTGGTGGGTCTGCGAGGCTGACAAACGACCAGAGAGGCGGCTTCTGCCCTCACACAGGCTGCCTTTGCTGCTGCAACCCAGCCAGCACACGCAGCTCCGATTGCGACACAGCCGGCCTCTGTCAGTGGCTGCTTTTATTCGTCTTCCTCAAAGGCTTAAATAAACAAGAAACAGGTTAAAAACAAAATCTTGGCCCCGGCCCCTTCCTGAGCTGGCTGTTCCATGATGGCTTCCTGCCCCACGCGCGAGCTTCCCCCTCCACAGGAAAGAGGCACCATCCGTCCTGCAGTTGCCTTGGGTGGGAAATAAGGCCGCCTACCTGGCTTTGATATCGCTGCCAGGCCATCGAAGCAGCTCTCTCCACACTGTCCTCGACACTCTCCACGTCAAGTGGGAACTTGAGCGTGCTGTTGGGAGCTGGAAGAGGTTTGCCTTCCCAGGGCCACGGCACAAGGACATGGGGATGCTTTGCATGAGTTGGGCACCGGGTCCTCATGAGGGGGTATTTCCTGAGACACAGACCCTGCACACCTCTCCAAAACCTTCGCCCGGGGCTGGGAATTTTATTCCACTTGCAATCTGCCATGAACATAAAAACAATCTCGAAGAAGCCCGTCAGCTCAAGAGCTTTTGCTCTCAGGAGCTGCAGCATAAGTTGCACTTGAGTGAAGATCTTTCAGTTATTTTGATGAAAGGACATCAGGTCTCATTCACCCCCTGCCCAAGGTCACCGTATGACGGCTGGGCAAGGCTCCCGGGGGTTTCGCAATGCTCCACGTGCACAAGCTGGCCTCACAGCACCTTTGCGATTGATTTTTTTCTATTCTTGCTGTTTGAAACTTTCAGAAACAGATGAAAAGATGCCAAGGTAACCCAAGAAGACACTGTGCTAGGCAGCATGCATTTCTTCCTGTCCCGTACTTTCTTGATGAGGTTCAAATGCTTTTCTTAGCAGAGCATTTGAGGTTTGGTTTTCTGTGTGTATTAAAGAGCTTTATGTCCATCATACTACTGCTAAAACATGCCACTATCTAGTGTTGGCAATGTGTTCCTGACTAGTGCTTTAAATTGTTATAGATAAGTTATTTGACATTTTCCATTTAAATTAAAATAGATAAAGTTAAACTCAAGGGAAGCTGATGGCTGCACTTTCATTTTATTTCATTCTATCTCCTCTTTATGACCAATTTTACCCTAATAATCAAAACTTTGATTATAGATCCCGAAGGCACCATGTTGCATGCAGGACCAGGCTGGAAACAGCCACCAGCTCTCACATTGCCAGGGTTTCAGCTGCCAGACAGCAACATAAGCAGGGTGATTAACGTCAACATGGCATCTGGGGGTCTTTTTTTTCCCTCTGTGGAAGAAGTCTCCACATCTCAGCTGGCCTGAATTCTCCAGGCATGGAGATACAGATCTGAAATTTGCCTGATTCTGGCATCCATTCCTGGTGCGAGTAGGATCTCAAACTGCCAGTATGGACTTTGCCATATTGAGATGCATCCAAGTGCTTTGAGGAGACTCTTCCAGTGGACAACTCCAGCAAGGAGGCTAAAAAAAAACAGCCTTTGGGAGTAGCGTTTCTGGGAGCAGAGGGACTGGTGACACTTTTGTCTGTTTCTGCCCCACAGAAGATGGAGACTTGAAGGAGACGTACTGTCCCGCTGCAGGCACTTGCCATTACACTGGTGCTGGTGCCCAGCTCCTGTCCCCCTCCTGCAGAGCCAGTGTTATGGGAAGGCCAAACCCCCAAGGGCTCCACAGCGTACAGATTCCTCAGGAAACTACTCTAAATGGCTTTGGCTACACTGAAAAAAGGTATTTAAAAGCAAAAAAAAAGACCATGAATTATAATATTAACCTGAAAAAAAAAGGGAAAGTAATAAAAAATTCCAAGCTTTCTTGTCTCCTTCACCATTAGGTTTGTGGGGCTGGGGAATGGTTCTGCTTGCCTGACTGCTTGGCCAGCTGAGCTCCTACCACCTCAGCTCAGCTCACAGAGCAGGTACAGGTATTTGGACTTCACAGTGCCTGTGCTCTTCAGGGAGCACTGTTCTGGTCAAGGCCTTATTGCCTTGCTTCAGACTTCACACACAGGGGGAGTTTAAAGAGGGGCTTGTGCTATATGTCAAAGCCCACAAGCGAGACCCCCTCACAGGGGCCTGGACTACCCTGCAGAGCTCCATGGGCTAAACTTTGGCCACAGCTGTTTTAGAAAAGTCGCAGAGTAAAGTTCAAGGGAAGTCGTGAAATAGCTGCATGCCTTCTCCTTGTGACAGAGGAGATTCACGGGGACCTGCTGCCCACCCTGCTCGGAATGCGAGGAGTTGCGATGAGCATCACCCACTGCTTTCCCTAGCTTGGATGTCACACCTCACCTGCTCTCTTCCAGGGGTCCTGCACTCTTCTGACCTATTGCTTCCTCCTCGCACCTTGTTCAAGACAGTAAAGGAAGTAACGGACGATAAACCAAAGCACTGACCTTTCCATATCAGGGACCTTTTCCAACCCCAACGTAAATTCATGAGCTTTAATGGGTATGTGCTGAAGCATGGCTTTGGGTTTGGTAATTTAATTCTCCGGCAGGCATGGCACGTTCGTGCTTGGGGCCTGGGATGCAAGGCACATGTTATGAAAAGATGATTTGGACCTTCATGGTTGTGGGGTGTATGTGGGGGAAGGGAATGATGCAACTGCAACTTCAGCAATGCCCACCTGGGAGCAGGGGTCCTCAGTGACCACGCTGAGATGCACAGGCTGCCTGCCGCCTCTTAGCAAGCACGTCGATGCTGAGCCAAGCCACCGGCAACAGCGGGTGCCAGCGTCCCTCAGAAGTGGGCTGTGTGGGTGGGTGGCACAAGCGTGTCCCCATCCCCTCGATGGGCCTCTCCTTCTGGCACCCGCTCTGTTCCTCCCCACCAGAGACGGGGGTGCCACGGTCCCTGCTGCTCCCCAGGGAAAAGCGCTGCCCTTGGGGAAGACCCAAGGTTGGCACCACCCTCCATGGCTGTCCCTGCCATCGACGTGGGAGATCGGGGCCCAGCCGTGGCCTGGGTGGGCAGGGGCTCATTGTCAGGATGCGCCTCGGGCACTGCGCCTTTGCCCAGCCCTGCTTTCTGACCGCAGAAAGAAAACATTTGCCCAGACACAGCCCGGCCCCCTTGCCACGTTGAAAGCCTGGCTGCCGACAGCTTAAAGGGGGTCATGCAATACCTCCCCGGCAGGACACAGAGGACAAATCTGGGAGACGAGCTAAACGCGGCTGGGTTTTTAGAGCCGTGCTGAAATCCGTCCTCATAAAAGGGAGCTGTCTGGCAACCTGCTCATCCGAGGAGAAGAGAGCCTCCCTGTGAAGAAGGGAGGCTGGCCAGGCCTGCCACCGCCGCTGCTCGCACACAGCCAGGCACCGCGCAGAGCCGGTGCTCAAGCCTGGGCTGCAGCAGCAGCAGCAGCCTGGTAAAACAAAGGGGAGATGAATAAAACTGCAGGCAAGCGACCCTGGCCAAGCAGGATTGGCAAGAGCCGCAGAGGCCCACGCACGGTGGGGTAGCTCCCCATGGCGCTGCGCACCCCAGGGAGCCCTGCCAGCACAGGCCGCCATCCCTGCCATCTGGTCCAGGAGCAAAGGGCGCCCCAGAGAGAGCAGGGAATTCAGACACAGCGGTTGAGGGGGTATTTCCCAGCTGGTACAAGGTCCAGAGGTATCCTGAACACTTCCTGACAAGCTACGATGGGTCTAAGGGCTGTCTTACCCTTCCCTCTGGGACAACAGGTTTTTAGCGATCATCAAATGTGTCTGTCCTTTTTCCTGAGTGTCTGTGCTGAGGTCTGTACCGTCCTGCTCATGGCCTGGGGCTTGACTGCAGCTGGTACCCATCCGAGGTCACTAGGGAGTAGTTCAGCTTGCCTCTCCACTGCTATCCGTTTCTTCATACAGTGCAGAGGGCTTCTCCTTGCTTGCATGCTCCAGGTAGATCCAGAGTGGTGACAGAAGCAGCCAGGCACCAGCAGATTCCCTGATTTCTCCTCCTGCCCCTCTAGAAAAAAGCTCAATGCTTTCAGACCCGTATGCCCTTCTGAACCTTTGTTGTGCAGCCAGAGGACAGGCAGGATGGCCTGAGGACAATTTTAAGCAGAAGGTCTATGATGAATAAGACAGAGAAAACACTATTCTGTCTTCTGCCCCTAAAGGTCAACCAACTATGTGTGTTCTTGAAGATTATCCCAGCTCTGAGGAGAATCTGATTATGCATTCAGAGCCTCTCTCACTAGGGTCTTCGTTCATAAAAACTCCAGTCTTCTTCTCTGAACCCAGGAGGACTCGTACAACATGAGCCTGGGTCTTTGCTCAGAGCCAGCCTGCTCCAAGTAGCACTTGTACCCAAAAAAGCTCACTGGGCTTTTTTTCTGCCTTCTCTCTCAGCTTCTCTGCACTTACCTGTCTGTAGCCAAGTGTGTGGGATGGAGCAGTTACTGCTCCATAGAGGAGGATGACTGCCCTGCCTGTCTTGCACCCTTGGATTTAGAAGGACTTGGCCCCTCTCCCACACCTGCCCTCTCAGCCACCTCCTTTGTCCTGAAGGAGCTCAAAATGACAAGGCTATAATAAACCCACCATGCAGAGAACGAGGGAAAATCATTTAAGCGGTGATGAATGACACATTCTTACTTACCTGTAATTACACAGTACGCTTCAGTAAGGTATTTTCCTGTTGCTGATCCAAAGCATTTGTACTTCCCTTTCTCCTAGTTTTCTGCTCCTTGATTCCCTTCCAGGCAGCCGTGCTCTCGAGGTGCACTCAGTGTGCCTGCAGATCTCTGCCCATTCGGTGCAAGGGGAGAGGAAGGGGATTTCTGCTGCAACTTCTCCAGCTGTGGCTTTTCACAGCTACCTTTGCAGTGAGGGAAGAGCAGAGGAAGAGCGAGACTCTGAAGTTTTGTTTCCCCAGCATGTTTTTCTCTAGTACGTTTTCTAATGGGCCTCGTGATAGCATGGAATTTTCTTTCAGGACCTCACTGTACTCTGTATACCAGCATAAATAGCCGGGTCAGTACTGTATGCCCTTATACAACAAGTCGTACAGTGTTGCTCTAGGTTTACCCTTTTAAAGATTCTCACTCTGTTTTTTCTAAGACTGTAAAATATCCCAGATTTCCACTTTTTTTTTTTAAAAGAAAGGGAACATGTGCTTCTATGCATGATCCAAAAATCTTTGTTCTTCTCCCAAAACTCCATAAAAAGGCATGCTGGAGTCTTTAGGTTTTCATAAAAATCATGAGGAACTGCTTTGCTACTCCTGAGGCCTTCAAAAGGACTGGAATATGCTGGTCTTACCACCTGATGCAGTTCTGATGCGCAAACCAGTTGACTGGAAAAGCCTGCAAAAAAACCATCCCACCAACCCTTCAGGCTGTCGTGACATGGAGATGTTCCAGGGATCCCAACCCCCTCACAAATCTGCTGAAACGTTCTGGATTCAGTGTTTCTCCCTAGAGTTTTGTGCAATCCTCCCATACCTCCCAGGACGTGGAGGGAGAGGGCGTCTTTCACTTGGACATCTGGCACTAGTGTCCTAACAGACAAGCCTCAGGGTGTTTTGTGAAATAGTCTGCAGCTCCCAGAATCTGCTTCAGACAGAAACCCAAAAAGATCAGGCAATGCAGCCCACCAATATAATGACTCTGTCAGATATTATTTCATGGTGTCTCTTTGTGTTTCCATGGGACCGTTATTTGCAATAGGGGCATTCATCTCCCGCACGCATTTTCTACATCCCTCCTGAATCTTACCCAATAGGATTTTTGCCTTAGCTTAGCTAAGGCTTTTTGGAAATGTATAGAAACCGAGCATAGTTCAAAATATTTGCCAGTTTTAAAATAATAATCTCAGAACTTCCTGCTCCAGGTATCACCTAACAGGGTGCTCTACAGGTTGTTTCCACGCACTGTAACTTTTATGCAGTATTTCACCTTTAATTCCAAACTTTCTCACTGTGACCAGAATGCTTTTCCCTTGGTACTCCAAAGATACACTTCATTGTGTTCCAAAGGTATAGCTCATTTCAGGACACTTGAGTTTCCTGGTTCATTTTCTAGTTGTATCCTACCAGCACCCTTTCTGTGATGCACCTTGCGGTGTGGACTGGTTCAGAAGCCTGCGGTCCCTCCCTGGCACTGCCCTTCCTTGGTGCTCCTGGGTGAGCTAGAAGCATTTGCACATCTACAAGCTCTAAGAGAGGAACCAAGCATCTCCTTCTCCGCATTCATCCCCTTGAAGAATAAACTTTTCCATTTTGTGGCCATGACATTGTTTGCACTGAGCTCCAAAGCTGCTGCCTAGACTAGGCATCACTGCTACCCCATTTATGACCAGATGTGTAGTTAACCATGCAGTTGCAAAATTGTCATTTTCCTTAATACCCGGGCAAATTGGATTTGGGAATCCTAGGCCCACAGACTGAGCTAGTGCAGGGATGCATGGCCTACCCTTTCTACAGTGGTCCTCCTGTGCAAATACCAACAAAACTTATCAGTAAATTTAACCACTGGCAAGAATTGCACTAGTTGAAACTGCTAAATCTCGTTCTGTTGGCCACTGAAATTCTGTCACCTTGCTTGTGCAAGGTTTTGCAATGTTAGCAAATCTACAAACAAATCTTCTGTAACAGGAGCAGAGTCCTACCAACCTGCACCTCCGCAAGTGGCTGGGGAGTGGGCCAGCTCCACGCAGTCTCAGGGTGATTTTTTTTCAGTGGAAATTCATAGAATCATAGAATAGTTTGGGTTGGAAGGGACCTTCAAAGGCCATCTAGTCCAACCCCTCTGCAAGAAGCAGGGACATCTCCAACCAGATCAGGTTGCTCAGAGCCTCATCCAACCTGGCCTTGAATGTTTCCAGGGATGGGGCATCCACCACCTCACCGGGCCACCTGTTCCAGTGTTCCACCACCCTCAGTGTAAAAAAGTTCTTCCTTATATCAAGTCTGAATCTACCTTCTTGTATTTTAAACCCATTACCCCTTGTCCTGTCACAACAGGCCCTGCTGAAGAGTTTCTCCCCATCTTTCCTGCAGGCCCCCTTGAGGTACTGGAAGGCCGCTATAAGGTCTCCCTGGAGCCTCCTCTTCTCCAGGCTGAACAGCCCCAGCTCTCTCAGCCTGTCCTCATAGGAGAGGTGCTCCAGCCCTCTGATCATCTCCCTGGCCCTCCTCTGGACCCTCTCCAACTGGTCCACGTCCTTCTTATTTTGAGGGCTCCAGAGCTGGATGCAGTACTGCAGGTGGGGTCTCAAGAGAGCAGCGTGGAGGGGCAGAATTACCTCCCACGACCTGCTGGCCCCATCACCAGTTGTGTGGTAGACCTAAGTTACCTACTTTTGGAACAACTCCCTTTCCTTTGGGACCAGTTACAGACTGTCAGCCTTGAACTTATCGTGAGCCATGTGTAACTGTGCCTACCGCTTCTTGTTCAAAGGTCTCGGCATGCACCCATAAATAGCCTAAGCACAACAGACCTCTCGAAAGGCTGAGGCCATCCAAGGCCTCTGGCTGGCGTGGTGTGCCATGCCTTCCTCACCAGCCTCTCCAGTGTTGGTGGTGCATTGCATAAGCCTCCAATCATCACTAAATTGCCAGATCGAGCTTTGCTGAGAAAGCAATTTTTCCCCATCTTTCAGCTTCACTCCTGCCTGCCAATACACAGCGTTCAGATCTGTTGTGAATGACCAAACTGAACCCAATGGTATTGTCCCAGGTATCTTCATTCACAGACATAGCTTCTTTCCCATGACTTCCGAGGGGGTACTCAGGGGAGGAAGTTTGTTTTACTTGTTCCTGGTTGCTGCATCTGTAAAATATCCAGCAGACAGGTGGGGACGATTTCTGTTTCACATCCACAAGGTCTGACTGACCTGTTGGGTAAAAGACTCCGAAGGCTCCAGGTCTCCAGGCAAGTTTCAGACCCTCCCATCCATCAAAGCTGGAAGCGACCTCAGAGTGGAGTCACCTTTATTTTTTACTGCCCCGGGAAGCAGGACAGCTTTCCACTGCAGAGGAGCTACCTGCAAATAGTTTGCTTCACTGGAAACACAGCTTTAAAGGGAATTTCCAAGCTGCTGGGGTAAGGCACAGTTCCTGGTGATTATCTCATAGTTACAGCCACAGGGCACAGAGAACAAAATCGCGCCTGACTTTTTGTTGCAGTGCCCCTGTTTCACCAATCTGACTTTCCCAGGTTTGGAAGTGCCTGTGCTCTCCTGTCACCCCTATCCATTTCAAACGGAGTAGCGCGGCCGCCATTAGCCCCAGTGCCGGTCTCGCTTGGCTGGTCTGGTAGGCTTTGGGCCATCTCTGTTAATATCACGCATTTCACACGGCCTAGGAGTGCCTCTGTGACCAGTGATCCTCTCAGAAGGTTTTTGTAACAGTCCTGCACAAAAGTGTGGTCCTGACTCTGCCCCCCATGCTGGATCTACCCCCATTTCCCCATTTTGCAACACTGTGAAGGCTTCATTGCACGCAGTGTCGTTGCCTTGGCCCACCACCTTCCCACAGCCAGGTTATTTTATTTCTGCTTCTGAATTCAGCTGAGTTTTTGCATGGCCACTGTCTCTCTCATTTTACGTATGTTAGGTACGTGTGGCACACTCTGAAATAGAAAGTTCTCTTTTCTTCTCTCTGTGTTAGCCACAGAGCCACGCTGACAGGACTCTCGGTGACTGGCCGACTCCTCACCAGTGTCTGCTTCCTGGCCCTATGCTCTGCTGTAGCCCACGATTTAGATACCTCAGCGAATTCTCCTGCCTCTCATGGCATCTTCGGCTTCCCATTGAACACAGCAGATCTTGCTTCTGGCTCAGGCAATCTCTGCACCACGGGCCACGAGGACCTGGAAGACTGGCCTGGGGAGCTTTCATTATGTGCATGCTCTGTTTGTCTGCTCCTCCCAAGGCATCTCCTGCTGGACCCTGGGACAGCTGGACCTCATGTTTTTACATGCTCTTGTTTAATTTTTTTCCCCCAGTCTCAATCTGGTCATCCCATAATTGAAAACCTATTAGTACATCAACGTCCAATTTACCCTGGAAGCCTTCAGTGATACCTTGTTATTCAACCAAAATGATCCAGACCCTTCAGCTGAGCTCTCTTTGTCCCCTACTTTCTAGCACATGGTTGACCAGCTCTCTCTTAATTTGAGGGTTGATGCTAGCCATACAGCCAGCCTAGATAATTCCATCTTCTTTTCCTGAAGGCCAGTACTCGCTGGCCATAGGAGCCATTCTCCTATGCCGTGGATACGGACTGAGTTGGGTGAACCTCCCAAATGTGTTCTCCCCAAAGACCATGGCTTTTGCACAGGTTCCGCTGGGACAGGCAGTCTGATCCCTTCCTCCTGCAGACTGAAAATGGTGGCGAATGTTTGGCGGCAGGCGGTGTCCTGGCTAGCCCTTGTCTACAGCAGGAGGCTGGTTTTTTATTCCTGCGGTGACCTGCAAACCTTTGATTTCCTTTTCTGAGTGATTTTTTTCAGTTCCTTAACTCTTTGCTGTGGTTCATCTTGGCTTGTAAATTGGCCAGAGCTTTTCTTGTGCCTCTTATTTTTCTGGAAAACATTCTTTTCCATGATAGTCATGCTGCTGATCACCTCTTTGATCCATTTTGACATTTTAAACTGGGAATCTTCCAGGAGAATTTTGCACTCTCTGTGGACGCTGAAGCCTTTTATCCTTGTCTGCAGGTGACCTCTTATAAACCTCTCTTAGAAGTTTCCAGATGTTGCTTGAACTCCTTTTGCAAAGCCTCCAGCTGTCTCGACTCATGCTTTGCATCTTTCAGTCATTTTTTACTTCCTTTCCCACTTGATTCCAGAGGAATTCCACTATTAGGACTTCTCCTCCTAGAAGCTGAGTCTCACTCTGGACCTTGTTGTCTTTGAAGATTTGCAGGTTGTTCCAGAGAGGATGAAGATAGCAAAGATGCTCCAGAAATGCTCCAGGTGCTCCTCCAGGAGGTCCTCCAGAAACACTCACCCCCCCGCTCCCCACCCCACGTATTCGTTACAGAAACCATGCAAAGCCCTGCTTTCCTGCCCAGGGGAGGAATCAGCTGGAGGAAATGGTCTTTTCTTTCAGAGCTCCAGCTCCCTTTGAGTCAGCACTCCCCCAAAAGGTCTCCGTGTGCTTTATCTCAGGGTTAAGATGCTTCTTTCACGTGTGCTGTGCCTCCAGCAAGGCCAGGTTGGATGGGGCTCTGAGCAACCTGATCTAGTCAGGGATGTCCCTGCTCCTTGCAGGGGGGTTGGACTAGATGACCTTTGAAGGTCCCTTCCAACCCTAACCATTCTATGATTCTATGATTCCAGTTTTCTCTATGCTTTCTCAAAGACCAGTTGGGTCAGGAGGAGAGGAATGTCATGCTGAAGGTTCTTGCTTCTCTCCGCTGACTAGCAAGAGAGAGAGTTGTAGGTCCATCTTAGATGTCCAACATGGGTGCCTAACTTGGGGCAACCAAGACCACCCTGCATGGCTAACTGCTGCTGGTGCATGTAGGCACCCAGCAAGCTGCTCTTGCAACCTGCGGTCCCCCTTCCCAAGAGTGCAGGTCTGTCCAGTCCAGCCTGTGTGAGAGTTTGTTTTTCTCAGCAGCAGTGGGTTCTCCCAACCACCTCTGCAGCAGTTGAGAAGCCTCTCCTCCTGACACTCCCAAATATAACCTATAGGCATGCCACGCACATTTAGAATCATAGAATGGTTTGGGTTGGAAGGGACCTGTAAAGGCCATCTAGTCCAACTGCCCTGCAAGGAGCAGGGACATCTCCAACCAGATCAGGTTGCTCAGAGCCTCATCCAACCTGGCCTTGAATGTTTCCAGGGATGGGGCATCCACCACCTCTCTGGGCAACCTGTTCCAGTGTTCCACCGCCCTCAACATAAAAAAGATTTTCCTTATATCCAGTCTGAATCTGCTTCCTTCTATTTTAAAACCATTACCCCTTGTCCTATCACAGCAGGCCCTACTGAAGAATTTCTCCCCATCTTTCCTAATCTCCCTTTAGGTATTGGAAGGTCACTCTAAGGTCCCCCCGGAGCCTTCTCTTCTCCAGGCTGAACAGCCCCAACTCTCTCAGCCTGTCCTCACAGGAGAGGTGCTCCAGCCCTCTGATCACCTCCATGGCCTCCTCTGGACTCGCTCCAACAGGTCCATGTCCTTCTTATGTTGGAGGCTCCAGAGCTGGATGCAGTACTGCAGGTGGGGTCTCACCAGAGCAGCGTAGAGGAGCAGAATCCCCTCCCTCGACCTGCTGGCCACGCTTCTTTTGATGCAGCCCAGGATGCGGCTGGCTTTCTGGGCCGCAAGGGTGCATTGCCGGCTCATGTTGAGCTTCTCATCCACCACCGCTCCCAAGTCCTTCTCCTCAGGGCTGCAATTTATGTCGTTTATTTGTAGCGCCCCCCCCCCCCCCCCCCCCCCCCTTCCT
>JAAGAY010132785.1:35157-66968 GCA_011801015.1 Ardeotis arabs | reverse complement strand
CAATTTGTCACCCATCTCAAAGATAATGAAACACAAGAACATACATGCTTTAATGACAGTAAATTCCATAATACTTTTGAAAAATATTGTGAAGAAGTTGGAATTATCTTTTCAGTCAGAAGTGTCCATCCTGGATATTGCTGTGGTTAGTGAGATTATAGTTCACTCTAAGGTCCAGTTCATTCTGCTGCAGTGTACTCAGGCACTTTTTGAGTAACAGCATTACACAACAAGTTATAGAAATGGGAGCTGGTGAATAATGCATTAAATTGAAATTACAAGAGGAATTTAGGTTGCCAGAATGCTGAGCTAACTGCAGCTTGACCGGCACTTTGGAGTAGACAGAGATCTTCCTGGCTTCTGAAGGAGTAATAGAAATTGCAGTAACTGTAGTCTGGCAGCTTGGGGAAGGTGCTGGAAGTCAGAAAGCTTGGTTCTGTTTCTAGACTGGGAAAGGAGGGGCTTCTGCTCTTTTGCATTCAAGTTGTTTGTGGAGACAAGAAAACTCAATTGAAATAGATTCATTTTCATGAAAAGTTACAAAGAATATCTCATTTGTTGTAGAGTTTCCAGCAGTTCCAATAAAAGCAACATTCATTTGGGAAAGACAAACCATAGCAATATTTCCTTATTATAAGGAAATATTTAAAGAGTTTTTTACCTACTATATCACACTGTAGTAGAATATTACATTCATAGTATTTCTGAAAAATAACAGACACTCTCTGGATCTTTAACATCCCACCTTGACCTGAACTAGAAATCCTAGTCCTAAAATTACCGGTAGCATGAGGGAATTTGACCAGATCCAAGAGAATCAGTTTGAAACAAGATGAAGTGCCTGATGAATTCACACAGGAAGGAAGTGAAAAGCTGAGGCACTCCTCTCCAGCCCATTTACAGGCGGGTGGAATCCCTCTGAGGTTATGGCAATGTTGCTTCACTGGTATTGTACGTTACAATACTGCAGACTAACAATTTATGTTAAAAGGGAATAATAGTTTGACTTCAAACTTTTTCATGTACTTTGAAATGAAGCTAAACTCCATAGGAATTCTAACACTTCTTGACTTGTTGACAACATTTTTATTCTTTCTGTGACATTAATACCTGCTAGTGTCTGTATCAATTGCTTAGCTTAAGATATTCTGTTCTTAGGGTTTTCAGTTCTGAATTTCTTATCATTATATGTCAAACTCTGAGACTAGCTGTCTGCTTTCTATCACCTAATCTTAATAATCCATAATGCTATTTTCTCTTTTAAAAACTCATCCATATGCTTATGTAAAGAAATTCAATATATACTGTAAATTTCCCGTCTTTGCATAAATGCAAAATTAAACAAAGAAAACTTTTTATTCCCCAATCAGTATTTCTGATAGAAATTATTTTACAGAAATAATGTGAAATAATTCCTTATCTAGTGACAAAATTATAATGGCTGGAGTCCAGTCTGGCACTGAGCTTTTATGCGGGTGTATTTCTGCCAGTGTTTTTTGCAGCAGCTGCCTGGCTTCACTGTACAGTTCTGATATGATCTGAGCATGCTGAATGAAGTGTCCTTTTTTAATTCTCTCTTTTTTTTTTTAATGCATTGGTAAAACATAGAAACAATTTCACTGGGCTTAGTTTGAAGGATTACTGAGCTTCTCAAATTGAGGTGGCCAAATAGACTACATTGATTTCACAAGTGAACGTCAAAAATATATAAATGTTTACTCAAACATCAAGAGATTTTGAAAGCAGAGCAATAGTTCATGTGGACACACAAGAATAGGAAGAAACCTCTACTCTGCAAATGAAGACAATTTTGTTCAATCATAACCTGTTGTTCCTACCTTTCATGAGGGAAATAAAACTGTCACATGCTTCAGAAGTGTGTGATATGAGTGCATATATAGGAAAAAACTTTTATCAGTGGATACCAGAGGAGGGTTTTTCTTTACCTAGCCATTCTTCTATTTGCTCTTCAGTAGACCACCACAGACAACTAATGTTAAGTTTTGAGGCAGGAAAAATAGTTTTATAAATAAATATTGTGTGTGGTACAAGAAGAAATTGGTTAAACCGGATAAGCAACCGAAGTTCTTCAAGTAGAGCTGTGCAGCCTCAAGAAGACAAGGTTGGGGAGATAGGTGGGGACTAAGAGCAAGGACTTATCCATGTGTCTGACTGCCTGATAGGGGGTGGTGAAGAAGGTGGAGTCAGACTTTTCTTAGTGGTGTCTAGTGCAAAAACAAGAGGCAATGGGTAAAAAAACTTTGCTCTAGGGGTGGTCAGACATTGTAACAGGTTGCTCAGAGGTGTTTGGGAGCTTGGCTTTGGGAGTGTCCCTTCTTGCAGCTATTTGAAACCTAACTGGATGCATGTCTCAGCAACCTGCTGTAGGTGACAGCTCTTGTCTGCGATTTAGGTATCAAACAAGTGCCAACGAAACCGTTATCTGACACAATGCTGTACTATATACATGAGTCATAGTGTAGAAATATTTATTTTAGAAATAAATAAAAATTCTTTTCTAACATGAAGGTTAATTATTTTATCTTACAGCTACTAGGTTTTTAATTTAGCACTCAAGTTAAAACATAAAAATGTGTGAAAAATGACCAAAGGAAATGTCACATCTTGAAACACTAGAAAAGGAGAAAAAACAGAAGTGGCAACTGTTGAAGAAAGGGCAGATAAAGAGGCTGCAGGCATTTGTCAAATTTAGTTATCCAGGACCTTTCAAATACATCATAGTGCTCCAAAATTTGGATTTCTGTACACTTCTGTGATCTTGTTATCTTGATTGGATCACACTTTTATTTCAACTAGACATGAGTAGGAAGGCAGTGCTTGAACCTGTGAGGAGTGAAGAAATAATCACAATGAGCACCCCTTGAAACCTCCTGATTCTACATAAGTGATGACTGATGCCTGTTCTGGACTCAGTGGCAATTTTGCCTAATTAAGCTGAGCTACAATTCTCACAAGGAGACCTGCTCTTTCAAACGTGTTAGGGAAACAGCCTTTCATGCTAAAAGAGGCAGCTTTTTTCTTATTTGTAAATAAGAAAGTACAGCACTGCTAGTAGGATCAAATTTTGAGCTTTACCAAAGCTGAAGGATACCTGTGCACCACATTGTTCTTTGATATGAAAGATACAAAAAGCAGAAGCAGTAGTTCAGATAAAATAATAGCATATAAGAAGACTGTGTGAATATGCATGTGTGCACATGTGCATGCATTTCTGATGCTTATCTATTGCTATATGTATACATTGATATGAAACATGAATATTTAATTACGCACACATACAAATATCATATGAGAAAGAAAAAATACTGATTCTTATCTGAATTTTCTTTAACAAGAAACACTAAAGGATGCTATGTAAGAAATTTTTCACATATGATGCTGACACTTTTTGCTTTCTAAAATTCATGCTGATATCTTAGTACCTTTTCACTTTATTATCTATCCATCTGTACTATGGTGCAAAACTGTAAGCAAGAAGGAAAATACACTTGCTATTAACTGCTATCTCAACTAATCTGTGATTAATATATTTTCATGTCCAGACATTCCCGTTAAAGAAGGAAGGAGGCGACACACACATTCACCAAGAATTCATGAGTCAAGACTCCTGGACACAAAGTTAGTGGTATTTCACACTCAGGATTAGCATGTGCAGAGTATGAGACTTTTAAAGACTGTATAATTATAGTAGGTGCTCTCAGCAGATATTCCTTCTCTTCCGGAAAACAACAACAAAAAAAAGAATATCATAGTGTAACATGAGTTGGGTATAAAAATCAACTGTATTTCAATCTGAATCATATACCCTTTTAGCAAAGAGATCTTTGAGTCTAATAGTGAATCAGTTACATCTCACATATCTAACGACTTACTGTGTTAAAAAAACACAGTATTTTCATAGCTGCAGTGGTAATGTTTCTTTCTTTGTTTTCTTCCTATGTTTACTATCGGTGGAAATACAGGAGTACAGATTCTAGATTTCCTTAGACATCTTAACTGGACCCCTTACAGTAGCCATTGCAAAAGGACCATCTGTACTCAGTTATAATCTTCAAAATAACAAGCTGCTACGTGATGGCAAAATCTCCCTCTACTCTTAGCTTTGAATCAAGGATCTTTGAACTACAACATATGAGGAAATTTGCTGCCTGGCAAGATCGACTGGTGTTAGCTCAGCTCCCTGATTATGCAGCTTGACTTTGGGATACATTTCCTTTGATAGAAGAGAAAAAGTGATGTTAAGATGGCTCTGTGCCATTACAGATTCTCTCACACTGTGGGAGGGACACAACTGTTTCTTTAAAGGAAAAATATAAAAGTACATTTAGCTGGCTGTAGGAAGTAATTTTAAGTGCTCTTTGAGCTATTTCAGTAGCACAAAGAACACCTATTTTGATGCATGTAAGGCCATGCCATATGTGAATTGCGAGTATTACAGTTCTGTTCAAGAGGCTGGGCCAAGCTGCCCTTGTTTAGACTTGCCTTAAGAATCATTTGCATTCCTCTGCAGCTGTGAAAGAAGGATATATACAGACACCATATCTTTGCTCTTAGAGCTGCCTCATGTTTCCTTTGCTGTCAATTGCTAGTGCCACAAAAAATTTCTAAGGTTATTGTTAGAATAAATGTGCATATTTTTGAGAAATAAGTGAGTGCACGCAAATCCAATATAGGGCTTGGATGATTATAAAGTCCAAACAAAATACTGGATGTAGGAACCCTCCCCACTGTTTTTTAGAGCCGAAATTATATCTTACATATATGTGATACAAACAATTTTTCTAGTAACTGTGTTTCCAAAGGGCTAATCAAGGCTTGTGGTTCCCTTCTAAAACATAGCCAGAAGAAATTATGTCAGTGCCTTCTTCCTAGTCTTTTCACAAGTACGAGATAGATGTAGCTTTTCTCAAGGACTCAGAGACTTGGATTCCAAGTTCTCATTCTCATTTTCAACACATGTCCTGGGGGGAAGAAAGCATCCTAACACCATACAAGTAGAACATTCTGTGTAGCTTTCTTGTTAAAACTGGTATGCTGTTTAGAAAGGAATGTGTGATTCATGGACTGAAAGGAAAGAGCATCAGCAGGAATATAATTCTCTAGCTTGGGTATTCTGTTGGCAAAGTCGAGTCCTGGTTCTTGTCTCTGCTACCACAATTACTTCTGGTGTTTATCTGATGGTTACATACTGTAAAAAATCAAGGAAAGGAACAGCTACAGTGCATTTCATCAGTGGCCCAATCCTATCAATGTGCATTTGGAAGGACTACTAAACTGGAATAATTTAAAAATAAGGAGTGAGTAGCCAGATATGCAGGATATAGCCCTTTGATGAATGTTGAGAAGCAGATCAGCAAATATGGAAAGACCTTTCAAGGGAGACACACTTGTAAATGGAAAATAATTCGGGTTTTGTTTAAAACAGGATATGAATTCACATTCAAGATAGCACCTATCAGTCATTAAGTGTACAAGTATTCTTTTTTGTTTGTTTGTTTCTGGCTTTTAAGTTTATTTTAACCACATTTATTAACAGTGATTCCATTCATTGGCTTCCTTGTTAGGCTATTTGTTTTTTATAACAGCCATGAGCTCCTGTAAATTAATCAGTTTATGATGAAGACTTGCCTTCATACGTGGGTTAGCTGTACCTGTGATGCAGGTCCTCACTTTTCTAGTGTGATCTACTTCTGTTATGCAACTATTTCAACACTCATCAATTTCTAATAAAAAGACTTGTTTATGAGCCTAATAAACACACAAAACATTATGGAATCATTAAACAGCTAGTTAACTTTGTGAATTTAAAATCCTGTCCTTGCACATGAAAGCTAATTAGTGATTATATGGATTTCTGAATCAAATTTATTTCATTTTTTTCTTCATGTTACCTTGAATTGTTACCTTAAATTCAAGAGATTTGTAGCACTTTTCCCTTACTTTTCTAAAAAGGATACTGGAGTCTATAGTTAGTAAAAAGCTGTATTGTCTACACACTCTGAATCTGCTTGCATTTCATTGTCACCTGTGCGTTTCACAGAGTTGCAAACAATTTATTCACATTTTATCTTAGCATTACACACTCATCTCAGCTTCATTCAGGAGGCTGAATTCAAACATGACTCAAACAATATTTCCCTAGAATTTAAAGCTAGGCTTTGCCTAGCCTTGGGACAGCTATGCAGGGAAATAGGCTAGGACTCTTCCTTCCCTGTGTGTGACTGACTTAGAATTAAACACAGCAAGTGCCTCATGCTGAACTGAACATAGTTATGCCACCCAAGGTGGTGGGAAGTTTGGGCAGTGATAAATGCTCCATGTCTTGACTAAGTGAATAAGGAACAGTGAGGCGAACTTCCCATGTACTACTGACATCAATAATTGTGGCTACACACCCGAAGTTAGTAGTAGACTGAAAGCATTAATAACACATTGATCTACTGTGGCATATTACAAAAACTTCAGGAGAGGTTGTGCTCGAAGAATTTTCTGAAGTTTTCTTGTTCCTTCTCATGGATTACTTTGTTGCTATACTACACTCTATTTGGTGCTATGCTTATAATCACAATAAATCAGATGTGGGGTGATCCCTGCCTCAGATATTGGTACAAAAGTGTGGAAAGTACATTATAAAAGCAAGGAATACAGATTCTAGCCAGGGCCATTAAATGGAACAAAAGCATTTGTGAAGATTGGAAAGACAATTGGATTAGAATCCTGGCACAGCATAGGTCCAGACTGCAGATCTGCCACAAGCTGATGTGGCACAAATATTCAACAAGACAGAGAGACAAGGCGGCCATTCCTGACAGGAGCTACAGAAAGGAAGACTGCTACTCTTAGAGATGGCAAAAGTGCTCATTATGGACAGAGATTTGCTGTAGCATTATTTCCAACTTCATGCTTCCTTATTGACTCAACAGCTGCTGGGAAAACAGTACAACATGGGAAGCAAAGGTAGAGAAGGTAAATTCAGCCTCTGAATGAGCTCAGTTACAAAGATGGATAACAGTGAGACACAAGGGTCCATTATGTAGCCATCTCAAGAGCCATGTAGTCATGGATTGGCAATATCAGAACAGAGCAAAGATCAGTGGTCGTGCTCCTTACAAAATGTGTGTTCCTCCCCATTTCCTGAACAAGAAGTTTAATAATAGTATTTTTTATTTCGTTTATTTTTTTCTTCAGTAAGGTAATGATACACAGACAAGTTCAGTGACTTCTTTTTCAAAATGCAATTAGTTCTTGAGGAGGATGAAGTTGTACCAGCTGGTGAAAATTAAAGCAGATTAAGGACTGAGTATGAAATGAAACTGCCACAATGGCTAGTCTTAACAGAAGTGAATATAAAGTACAGAAAACAATTATCCTGCTCTACTTCAGCCCTGAAGTGAAACATTATATTGAATCAGCAATCAGCATTGCTGCACAGGGGGAAAATAGTTTAAAAAAAAAAATAGTTAACAATTTTAGAATATAAAACCTTTGAAGTAGAAGGTACAAGAAAATTGAGAACATTTTACCAAAATGATAACCTACAGAGGACGTGATAATTCTCCCTAGAAATATGTATAGGGACATCTCAAGAAAAAACTCGTTAATCAGAGAATAAAAATGCAGTAATGGGCTTGAACTGTGGAAATACAGTCTTAGATAGGATATTAGACATATCTGCCAACGTACAAGCTCAGTTAAAGGAAAAATCTTCCAGCATACTTAACACTACTACACAAACCTTTCCATTTTTTTCATCTTACTAATTGTGATATCTTACTGGTTTTCTTTTTTTCCCTCCTTATTTTTTTTTCTTTTTCATTTAATTCATTTGCAACTTATGTATTTTATTAACTGTAGGCTCTGTTTTTTTGCTTATTTGTTTGCTGTAACTTGAGATTCCAAAGCCTTCTGCTTACCCAGACGACCACCAATCTTCACTACCACATGGATTGGGAGGTCCAGATGGGGAGGTCCAGTTCAGTTGCCACATTAACCTGCTTTTGTTGATTCAACCCTAGATCCAGTTCTGCTTCCTTCCCTCTCGGTGACAGGTTTCCCCTTGCTCAGACTGAATAGACAACTCAATACTCTGGACCCATAAATGCTTTTATTACTCTAAGCCATCTTTAAAGAAGTATACTGGGCCCTTAATGCATGAGTCTAGTAAAAGAGAAAAGTACAGATCCCTCACCCCAGTAGAAGGTCGCAAATATCATATAGGCAAATTTATCCTGAATTTTATTCCAGACCTGCAAAAGCAGTCCCACAGGGGATGATGATAATTCTAAATGGCATACAAAAAGCTGATGCAGAGACTTTATTGTAAGTCAGCCTTTCTGGTGAATCCTTATAGTGGCAGAGGTATTCCTACATGCTCATTTATGATGAGTACAAGGGTTCATTTAGGTACAGGCCTTGCCTAGAATGGTACTTTATGTCCTTGCCCCCCCATATCATGAGACTCTGCACAGCAAAGCACAGTCAGACCTATGAACTTAAAGGGGTTAAATTTCAAAATCCACCATGAAGTTCTGATTTCACACATGTTGAGATCATTCCACACTTTTATGATTACAGAACTTTTACTGTAAAGACATAATCCTGTGGGCTGCAGTGGGTAATTTACTAGGCTGTATTGCTCTAGAGCACAAAACCTTGGCTGAGAATAACCTGAAGAATAATGATATTAATGATATTCCAAATCACCTCATTGGAAAAAATGAGTTTATCATTCTGGATAGCACAGAGGACCCTGGAAGCCATAGGAAAGTATGGCAAGTTATAATAAAAAACGGTGTTTAGTGATGTCCCAGTTCTGGAATAGGCTCTTAGATTACTCAGTAACCAACATCTGCTAATACATAAAAGAAATAAACAGGGAAAGTTATAATGGGGCATGTCAGCATATTTATACAGTCTCCTTTGGCTAGTGGGAACTTATCAAGCAAACATTTTTAATCTTTCAGATAATTTCAGTATCAGACTGGATCAATGTTGAAATAGATTTTTTACCGTTATTTTTCAGTGCAAACAGTACCTCTCCTATAGCTGTGAAATTAATAGGGAAGGTAGCACTGAAGAAATCTGCTGTGTGCTGCGGCTGCTGACATGAGTGGAAGAAAATTAATGTAATATTGCACTCAGAAGAAATCATATGAGAAAATGGATTTTGTAGCTACAAAGCACTAAATACCAAGTGAACATGGTTGAATTCTTAATTACTTCTCAAAAAGTTTGTTCACTAGACAATAAATTACACTAAAAGACTTCACAAAAAATGTCTTCTATGAAAGATTTATTCTCTCCTAATAAAAGCTGTATTTCATTATTAATCTTTAAATTTGTAAAGTCTGAATAAACTTTAGTCCTAAATAAATCAGGAATATCTAGCATTACAGATGAAAATCTAGGGCTTTGTAGTGAACCTATGTGTTAGAAATACCTTTAAAATAGTTTGATATATGTCCTACCAATGATTGACATTGCATAGTTCGGAGAAGGTTATCTTAGGTGTAACAGATTTCAAGATTTTTTTTTAATTTCAAGACGAAAGCAAGGCAGTTTCAGAGTAGACACAGTGACAGCAGACACAGATAAGCATGGTGTACTCTTTGCCATCTTTGTCTCTGTCTTCACCAACAAAGTCTCCCAGGCCTCTATTTAGAAGCAGGGTTCAAGGAGAAGAATAGACAGCAGTGGATTAAGATAAATTACTTGACCCATACCAATTCACACGCTGCATTCAAGGAAGCTGAGAGAAATTATTCTTGCAAGGCTGCTTTCTATCATCTTGGAAAGGTCATGGAGATTAGGAGAATTCTTGGATGACTGGCGAAAGCAAATGTTGCACTCATCTTCAAAAAACGCCAGTCACTCCAGAATCTGAGATTGAGAGGAGAGTAGGGGGTGCCATTCACATTGTTTTCAGCAAGGCTTTCAACACTGACTCTCAAAATAGTCTTATATCCAAGTTAGAATACTACTGTCTGGATGGGTGTACAATTACATGAGTAAAAGCTGATTGGATAATTGGACTCAGGAGGTCATGGTTAATTGGTCATAATTTACCTGGAGTAATGCAGGGGTCTATCCTGGGAACTGTCCTGCTTAATATCGTTATCAGGAGGAGGTGATGGAGTGTACTTTTATCAGATCTGCAGACAGCACCAAATTAGAGGAAGTAGCTTGTATTGGGGAGGGTAATGCTGCCATCCAGAGGAACCTTGACATGCTGGAGGAATGGGCTGACAGGAAGCTCACTAAATTCAGGAAGGTCAGATGCACGTCACTGCACCTAGGGAGGAAGAGCCCCTTGCAACAGATACAGGCTGTGGCTTGACGGGCTGGAGAGTAGCTCTCTAGAAAAGCCCCTGGGGCTCTGGCAGACAGTAAGCTGAACATGAGCTAGAAGTCACCTCTGCAGCAAAGAGGTGTTAGCAGGACTAGAACCTGTATTTCAAGGGAAGGGATTATCCTCCTCTACTCAGCACATTTTGGACTGTATCTCAAATACTGCATCCAGTATTGAGCTCCAAGTATCAGACAAATATCAGTTAACTAGATAGACTTCAGTGTAGGGACACCACAATGGCTTGATTTTGGAGCACTTGTGTCATGAAGACAGCCTGAGGGAGCTGGGCTTGTTAAGCATGGAGAAGGCAACTTCAGGGGGACTGAGCAGTGGTGCCCTATCACATACTGGGAGGTGTATAACTTTAATATCCATGTTGAGTATTTAATTTTACTTTAATTTTATAGACTCATAGATTAATAGAATAGTTTGGGTTGGAAGAGACCTTTAAGATTATCTAGTTCCAACACCCTTGACATGGGCAGGGACACGTTTCCTTTAATTTAATAATTGCAAAGATTTTGTAATCTAAACATCTTAACTTTAGAACACACAGTTAAGAAAAAGAGGGGAAGAAAGTTATAAATTTAACGACAGCAAATTCTACTCATTCTATTAGACAATAACAAGGTTTTGTCATATGTTAATTTATCATATTAGAATGTGAATGTGCTAAGTAATAATGCTGTTTTGACAGTGAGTGATAAGGAGATTTTGATAAAATATTTATGAGGTTGTGGTTTTTTGACACCAATGATTACGACTGAATATTTTTAAGGTCACCAAGACACTGAAGAATTTTGACAAGATATTTATGAAGGCATTGTGGTCCTAAAGATGGATGTAGATATGGAAATGATGTAAATTAAATGAATTCATGAAAGACAAATACATCAAGGGCTATTAAGCACAAAGATATCAATTCTGACTCAAGAAGTCAGACAGCTTAAAGCTGGGAGGTTATACCAGAGAGGTATCACTGACTGCTTCTGCTTTTCTTAAACTCTTTTTATAAGCACTATAGAATAAATATAGATAAAGACAGGACATTATGTTAACTGAAACTTTGGTCTGTCCTAATATGTACCATCCAATGCATAAAGTACAAAGTTACCCTATTCTGAGATAACATAACTACCTCTAAACCTAAATGAAGATGTGGATTAAGTGATGAAGGTTATGAAGGTGTATAGACAAGGAATTCCCTTTTAGAGCTTTCCTGAATATGTTCCTTTTAAAATCTGTTAAACATTTTCTTTGGCCAAGCCAAAAAGTTTGGACCTCTGACACTACACTGTTCATAAGTTGATAACAAGATTTTGCTTTGCAATTCTTTTTTTTTTTTTTTTCAAATTTCAGATGTAGATATGCATGCTTTTCCTCTTCATTTGTGTGACTTTCTGCAGCAATTAAAATGTGACTGGCCAGAACTTAAATTATGGAAAATATTATGTTGA
Source organism: Ardeotis arabs (assembly GCA_011801015.1). Classification (NCBI taxonomy): domain Eukaryota; kingdom Metazoa; phylum Chordata; class Aves; order Otidiformes; family Otididae; genus Ardeotis; species Ardeotis arabs. The sequence goes on along the minus strand of JAAGAY010132785.1, from coordinate 55,142 downwards.
AAAACATCAAAGTAAAATGTTTTATTTAAGTAAATATTTAATGGAGATTTTTCACTTATTTTCTATAACGTAATGTTAATTATTCCATTAAGAAATTGAATCTAAGGAACTCAGTTTCTAAAAGAAAACAAAACATTCCAGATTTTAGGACTGATCGTATTTTGATTTTAGTCTTTTTTAGGACTGTAAACATTTTTTAATAATCAACTTTTTAAAAAAATGTTTCACCACCAGTAGTTTTAAGGAAAGATATGACAAAATAGTGATGATACTTATTACAATGGAAAGACTTTCTTCAAGGAAAAATAATAGTGTGCAAAAAAACTGTGAACTTTTGACTGATAAGAAGATGAGGATTAGGTATGTGAGAGGAGATTAATGAATGTGTCCAGAAAGAAATGGGAAAGAATAGCTTTAAAAATCTTCACTTCTAATATGTGGTAGTGTGCCCTCGTGAAGTTATGATTAGTATCCTGACCCTACTGAAATTAATAACAAATGTTTTACCAGTTCAAATGGAGAATAGATTTCAGCCTAATTGTGATGTCCTAATGTCTTATGCTGTTGGCCCGCACAACTCCTGCCTTGGCAATATGTGAGCTTGTCCCAGTAGTGGAAATTCAATGCAAAGTAATGTGTTCCTATAAAATGTCCTGGGACTAAAAGCAACCTAATTGTACTAGCGCATCATTGTATGTGAGCATTGAAGCCATGCTAGAAGGGTTATCCCAAATCATACGGACTTCTCTCTCAGTCTGAAGCTAAAAAAAAAAAAAAAAGTTCTATGCATTACACTCTAGTGCTCAATTTAGTCATGCCTCACGTGTGAACTCTTAACTACTATTGATCTTTACAAAGTCCTCAAATCTCTTTTAACTGCAGTGAAAACTGAAAATAAATAAATTTTTTAAAAATGCTAGCCGTACTTATATGCTTTGAAAAGAGCTCGCTCAGAAAATAACCTACATGAAACACAAAATCACAAAATTTTTGAGGCTGGAAAGGATCTCTGGAGATCATCAAGTCCAACCCCTCTACAGGTGCAGGGCTTTGGTCCCCTTTATGAGGTTCCTGCCGACTCACTTTTCCAGCCTGTCAGGTTCCCTCTGAATAGCAGCATAACCATCTGGTCTATCAACAACTCCTCTTAATTTTGTATCATCTGAAGAGCTTCTGTGAGCATATTCTGTCCCACCATCAAGGGGAGAGGTCACTAATGAAGATGTCAAACACGACTGGATCCAGTGTTGACTCTTGAGGTACATCACTAGTCACTAGCCTCCAGCTGGGCTTTGTGCTCCTGGTCTTAACACTTTCAGACTGGCAGTTCAGCCAGTCTTCAGTCCACCTCACTGTACACTACCTTAGCGCATACTTCATCAGTTTGTCCCTGAGGATGTTATGGAAAACAGTATCAAATCCTGGCTGAAGTCAGGATAAACAATACCTACTGCTCTTCCCTCTTCCACCAAACTAGACATTTTGTTGTAGAAAGCTACCATGCTGGTCAAGCATGATTTCATAGAATCATAGAAACACAGAATCATAGAATAGTTTGAATTGGAAGGGACCTTTAAAGGTCATCTAGTCCAACACCCTTGCAAGGAGCAGGGATGTCTCCAACTAGAACACCTTCCTCAGAGCCTCATCCAACCTGGCCTTGAACATTTCCAGGGATAGGGCATCTACCACCTCTCTGGGCAACCTGTTTCCATGTTCCACCACCATCACCTTCATTTCCCCTTTGTAAATCTGTGCTAACTGCTCCAAATCACCTTCTTCTACTTACTATATTTGGAAATTACTTCCAGATGAATTTGCTCTATTTCTTTTCCAGGGACTGAGATGAAATATGTTGGCCTACACTTCCTCTGGTCCTCCTCTTTTCCTTGAAGACAAAGTTGAAAAAAAGAATTTATGATGAGGATTTGGAGATGAGAATGAATGTAAAGCAGATTTCAAGTTAAATATCATGTGCTTAAAACTGAAACTTTTGCTTCTCTTTTTCAGTTGTAAAGTATTATTAATTTCAGTTGAATAATCTAACAGTCAACATTAATGGCACCTAATTATATAACCTGCTATTTCAAATCTCTTATATTGCAGAAATAATAAAAAAGTTAAGTATGTATATTATATAAGCAAATATATTTTTTTTTGCCTTTGAAGAGCATAAGGGTAATTTAATTTAGTATCAGCAAGAATAGCTTAGTGTTGTGATGTTGCTGAATTCTTTCTTTAAGGACATGAAATTCTCTCCTAGGAGAATATGTCAGACAGATAGAGAAGATATATATGTTCTGGAGGACTATTCTTCTATGGCAACAATTATTATTTCAAAGTAATACTTTGATAATAAAGACAAAGGCCAACATTGAAAGATAAGATATATAAATGGAATAAAAATACTGACTCATTTGTACCTCTGTGGCAGCAAACAAGAAGCATGGAAGGATGACAAGACAATCTAGGAACTAAGGTACAGCTCTCAAAGATTAATCTCATACAGCTTTAGGCATCTAAAAGTTAGGTGTATAGTCTAGCAAACCGTCTAGGTTTTCGATTCAGGAAAAAATTCATTGTCTTTATTACAGACACATCTATTTTAGAGTGGCATCAATCAGCTTCTAGCTAAAGTTAGAAGATATGAATCTCAATCTTCTTGTGCAACTTTAGGGAATTATTTAGTATTTCCTCATATTAGATTTAGAGCTATACAGTCAGGATAATATATGCTTTGTCTTAAAAGATCAGGGGAAAATACATTAAAATGTATGAAATATTAATATAAATATTTTAAAACTTCCAAGTGGAAATGAGAGCTGTTAGCACAGTCCTGGACAAGTCATTCGGTCTGCGCCAGCAGATCCAAATGTAGGAATAAAATCAATATCAGAGGATGTGATGGTACCAGCTGTGCTTTCAACATTTTTGTAGTTACACACATGCAAAGTGAGTGAACTCTAGTAAGGCAAAAAATAAACCCTTACATTCATAACAGGCTACCAAGAGCTCAGACTGCCTAAGGAAATATGAAGTTGATGGATGATGTAGATTTTTGATGACAGGTGAATTGTCTACGTTTCTATTCTAGATTATACTTCCTAAGTAAATGAGTACTGTCATTGACTTGTCTCATCAATCCTGTCACTGTGATGGAATTGGCCACAGCAGAAACTAACTTGTTGCGTTACACCTGAAGCAGGCTGTGCTTAGAGATATATACCTCTCACTGAGTTTTGTGCTAGTTACTTTTGTGCTTTTGAGGAAAGAACTTTGCCAAGAAGATTTTTTATTAATTGTCTGTGAAGACATAAGTTAATTTACTTGTGCCTCTTGTGTACCTTTTCAGTGTGTAATATAATCAGATCGTATTTGATTTGGAAGACTGTTAGAAAGCTGAAACAGGTCTGAGAAAATGTAGATATGATGCCTATTAGTGTTTTCTTTGGATGTTCTTTTGATCTCAGTGCTCTTTTGGATTTAATTTTAGTAAGCAAGACACCAGAAATCTGAAAGGATTCACAGCTGCCTTCTAGAGTGACCCTCTCAATAACATATTTCTAAGTACATCATATATTCATTCTTTCAGAAGAAGCAAAACCAAAACAGGTAAGTAAACAAAGCTAAACTATACAGTGAAGGAAGTCTCCCAATACCTCCATGTGACCAGCTGAAGACTTAAGGTGTCATTGCTTAAGCATAGAATTTGGAGACAGATGTAAATGTCATTAGTATGACTGGGTCCAAAATGAAAGACAATATACAGGGCAATTCAGAGAGGTTATGAGTCAGCTTTCATAATCACTTGCATTACACAAAGAGATTAAGAAATATATTTCAAGAATTGATCCAAAGTACCTTTTATTTAGAAGAGATATTTCTAAGCAATCCATCCTGATGTGTTATTTCAGTGTTTAACCATCCTCCTCACTAGGAAGGTGTATTTTGTTTTGAATTTAAATGTTTCTAGGGTCTTTTACAAGTCTCTGAAATTTTATTTTTAATCCTTTTTCAGTAGTGCTGAAAATCAATAAAGGGCTGATATCTACTCCAAAACAAACATAAAACATGTGCTCCCCTTCACAATGTCTCAGGTCATCCTCTTTCTTGGGTTTACGTAGCAAGGTTTTGTTAATGGTGGGGCTACAGGGGTGGCTTCTGTGAGAAGACACCAGAAGCTGCTCCCATGTTGGACAGAGATGGTTTCAGCCAGCTCCAAGACAGATCCACTGCTGGCCAAGGCTTGAGCCGATCAGCATTGGTAGTGTCTTTGTAATAACAATGTATTTTAGTAAGGGTAAAAAATGCTGTGCAACAGCAGCTGGAAGAGAGGAGTGAGAATATCTGAGAGAAACGACTCTGCAGACACCGAGGTCAGTGAAGAAGGACGGGGAGGAGGTGCGCCGGGTACTGGAGCATGGTGATGCAGGTTGTCACCTGCTGCCCATGGAGGTCCATGGTGGAGCAGATATCCACCTGCAGCCCATAGAAGATCCCTCAATGAAGCAGGTGGATGTACACTGAAGGAAGCTGCAGCCTGACGAAAGCTCATACAGGAGCAGGCTCCTGCTCCAGGCGCATAGAAAGGAGTCCACACAGGAGGAGGACCTGTGACCCCATGGAGGATCTATGTTGCAGCAGTCTGTTCCTGAGGGACCATATCCCATGGAAAGGACCCATGCTGGAGTAGTTCCTAAAGAACTGCAGTCCGTGGGAAGGACCCATGTTGGAGAAGTTAACGAAAGACTATGCTTCTGGAGCAGGGGAGGAGCATGAGGAGGAAGGAGTGGCAGAGAGGAAGTGTTATGAACTGACCATAACTCCCATTCCCTGTCCCCTTATGCTGCTCAGGTGGAGGAGGTAGAAGAGTGAAGAGTGAAGCTGAGTCTGGGAAGAAGGGAAGAGTACGAGGAAGGTGTTTTTAGATTTGTTCTTATTTCTCATTATCCTATTCTGTTTAATTGTCAATAAATTAAATTAAATTAAATTAATTTCCCCAAGCTGAGTCTGTTTTGCCTGTGACAATAATTGGTAAGTAATCTCCCTACCCTTTTCTTGACCCGTGAGCAAGAAAATTTTCTCCCCCGTCCTTGTTGAGGAGGAGTGATAAAGCAGCTTGATAGGCACCTGGCAGCTGGCCAAGATCCACCTAACACAATATAGTAAGATTTTATAAATGCTTTACAACTACAGAAGTTCCTGAATGGAAAAAAAAAAAAAAAAAAAAAGATGTCTTTATGTAAATTGATCTGTATCATATAATCAGAGAACTAAAGAAGGGTTGATGTTGAAAGCGACCTCAGGAGGTCTTCTGGTCAAATCCCTCTGCTCAAATAGGGTCACGTAAGTTCAGTTGCCCATGACCGTGTCCAGACACTTTTGTGTATCTCTGAGGATGGAGACTCCACAGCTTCTCTGGGCAACTTATGTCAGTGCTCAGTCACCTTCACAGTAAAAGAATTCTTCCTGATGTTCATAGAGAACTTGTAGTTTCTGCCTATTGCCTCTTGCCTGTCACTGTGCACCATTGAAAAGAGTCTGGCTCCATCTTTTTTACACCCTTCCTTCAGGTATTTGTACACATTGATGTGATCTGCCCCGAGACTTCTCTAGGTTAAACAGCCCCAGCTCTTTCAGCCTTACTTTATGCAAGAGATGCTCGTCTGTTAATCACTGTAGTGGCCCTTCATTGGAGCCTCTCCTGTAACTTGATATCTCTCTTGTACAGTAGCTGTTTAAGCAGCCATTAAGAAATCTTGGAATAATTTCCATCTTTTGCTTACAAACAGTCCCCAGGCTCCGAAAAGGGGAAAAAGTCCTCTAAAGAAATCACTGTCATCATGACCTGATGTTTTGAATCAGTAAAAGGCATGAAAAAAACTTCTTTAGTCTGTTAGAGAACACTCTTCCTTGTACATTATAAAGCTCTCCTATACATTACAGTCAAGCAATATATGCCATATAAACCTCTTTTATTACTATTTTCTGTGCAGTTTGTCTTTCAACTATTGACTGGTTTTAAGTAGATAAGATACACTTTCATTTCTCTTCTTATTTTTCTTTTCTTCTCTTGCTTTTTTATCTGTTCCTGTCAATACTAAGTCCATTCCATCATCTGCCTGTTTATATAATGTTCCCTCTCTCATTTTACACATTCATCTCAGAATGTCTCCAGTCTCCAACATCACTCTTCCATCTCCATTTCCTGTTAGTAGCTTCCCTTAATTGCATTTTGTAAATGAAAAGGAGCATTTTCTTTTTTCCCCCTTTCTTTTTTTTTTTCCCTATGAAATTTGTGCAATCTGCATGTTTCCCCAGGATCTATTCTTTGTGACTCTTAACAGCCAGGATGCTGGATAAGGACAAAAATCAAAGGCTGCACTATGTCATAGAATCTTTAACATCATGAACACTGCTGTAGAGGATATTTTTTGTCTGACCAATAAGTAGTTGACCCATGATCCAGCTGAAGCTATAAAAGTAAACCTAAATAAAAAGCATTTTACATGTCTTCCATTGAATTAAAGCTCTCTAAACAAAAATCCTAGATCTTGGGATCGTTATATGAGTACTTGATACTCTCTTGAGGAGTCAGAGTTCATAAAGTAATGAAATAGACATAAATACTATACACTAGTTTAATCAGTGGCATTAATCTTCCTCCAGTATTTTTCATGCTCCTTAATAGGAAACTGTACCCATATTATTTAATCTGGATCCTTAAAGCTCAGAAGGATTTCTCAGTATGATTAAACTGTGAAATGTATTTGAAACTAATTGTTTCTGACAACTGCCATTAGACGCATATTTGCAAATACATTTTATAATTCCTTAATAGCAATAAATTCTTGTTATCTTTTGAACTTTTGGGCTCTGTTGTGAGCAACAAGAAAAAGACACTCTTGTTTTAACTCTTTAAGCACCGTATAACAAAACAAGTTGTTATTTTAAACTATAGCTATCAAAGGAAGTAGTACAGATCAAGCAGAGTGAGTGTGTTGGTTGATTGTACACATTGATGCTAACTAGACTACAAGAAGTAGGAAGAAATGACATCTACATTTTTAAAAAAGACCGTTTAAAGACTAGCTCAATAAACAAGTTTAGAAATCCCATTTTTAATATTGTACATGCAAGATAAATTATTTTGCTGTTTTGCTGCTCTTTAGAAAATTATTAATTCAGAATACATTATAGTCTGATTTCTCATTACATGATTATACATCTTTTGTCAGGTGATGCAACGAACCATAGAATGCATTATGATAAATGTGCACTACAATTAAATCACCAGATGCTACTTCTTATATGAAACAACCATGCGTTGTATTTTCTGAAATGGCATTTTTGTATTTTCCTAATCTTCTGAACTGATTCTGTAGAAGTCTAAGTGGTACAGTTACTTTATGACCTTCTTGTATTTACCAGTTAAGGTTTGTTGACGTGAAGTATAAAGCATTAAAAATATGCCAAGTTATCTCCTTCCAAAGTTTAAAAATCTAACTAGTAAAAGCAGACAACAGGCAGAAAAAGGGAGAAGTAAAATTAATATTTAAAATTTTTGAGCCAAAGCTGAGAAAAAAATTTCAACATTTGATATAGAAATAATGAATCATCCCTTTCAGGTGCTTTTCTCTCTCCATTGACTCTGGACAATTTTGATTAGATGCCTTACTTTTAGATGGTATTAATTAATTGGAATGCATCTCATTGAGTGATTTCCCCTAAATCAGGAAGTTTCTGTTTGTACCTGGACTTAGTTCAACATCTGATGCAGTCTGGTTCCTTACTCACAGGACTGTAAGTCCTACTTTATCTTTATACAGTGATGAAGGAATGGAGTGTCCTTCATCACAACTCCTGTGAAGCTAAATTACTCTACAGACAGAGTAAAGATCACTATATAAAGAGTAATGGTGCCAAAAGAAAGCAAAGTGAACCCTTTTGCCAATGTGCACATTATAAGCCCAGTTAAAATAGAATGAGCATCCTTACTTCCTGATTTTCAGTGGCGTTTAGCTAGGTCATATGAAAACTAATTTTCTTTGGAACAAGCAAAGATAACCCCCAATAGAGAGGACTCTATTTCAATTCCAAGTTTCTATCTGTAGATATCCACGCTATCCAAATAAAGTGAAGTTTTCAACAGGAAAGATTTATCTCCCTTCCCCTGCACAGGCAATTCTTTAAGTAAGTAGCAATTGTAATGAACTTGATGAAGATATATTTCATACCTCTATTATGCCCTCATTTTCTATGGCTTTCCAATTCTTATATATAGGAATGTAAGTTAATGTTAATATAATGCTAACACTAATACCAGAATCTACTTAAAATTACTTTTTACTTTTAAACTTTCATAAAATAAGTCATTAACATTTTGAATAAAATGTTAATGTCATCACCACTAAAATGTTTTTGTCCTATATAAATCTGAATTTATCATGTGTAGATGTGAATTTTCCAGATGGCCAGTGTCTGATCACTGATTCTAGAGTATAATTTTGTTGAGTAGATAAAGTTTACTGGAACTAGTAAAGCTCAAATTATTTTAGCTATGTCTTTGTACGTCTCATTGCATCACAATATCCACACGCACCTTCCTCTAAGATTTTTTCTAAACCTCTGACTTATTCTCACTTGGTATTTCCACTTCAACCCAAGCTTATTTCCTCCCATATTCCTAACTCCTATATCTTATCCTGTTTGAGCAGAAGGGTTGGTCAAGACGACCTCTGGAGGTTCCTTCTATCTTCACGCATTCTGTGATTCTGTGATTTCTGAACAAATTCACAAAGAATGACTAACTGTTTTTTAGATAGACTGATATTTTTTCACTCTGTGCATGTGAGAGTTTCTTTAGCAGAGCTATGATTATGCATGCAATGTAGAAGAGATGTTCAATAACAGAAGTTTAGGGGATTGTTCTGTTATAAAAGTAGAATTTACTCCTCATTACTATATGTTATGCACAGTTCTTAATTGGCACTGAGAGATGGAAATATGCAGTCAATGCAAAATGGTCTACAAGCTGAAACAAAGCATATGATTTGACATCTGTAGTAGGGAGAGTGGAAACATCACTCATTGATGACTACCATGTGATAGCCCCTCAGCAACAGAAATACACCATATTAGTGTCTGCATCTTGCTAACCAAACAAAATTGCTATTATATTGTCATTAACAGATGGATTAAGATCCACATAAAAAGGAGGAAAGATTTAATATAAGACAGTCCAAAAAATAGGCAATTAAACATCTAATAGTAAAGTATAGCTAGCACAAAAATGCTATTTTTCTAGACTCTCATACTCAGCATTTTCATTAATACCTTACTATCCAAGCATAGAACTCTGTTAACTACACACAGTTACATATTTGGTGAAAGCACAAGACAATTTGGCCTGTGCGATCAGGCATTTGCCTTTATCTCATATGCAGAATTTATCAAGCAGTCCAGCAAAACTAATCTGAAAAAGAGACTAAAAATCTGTAAGCCAGAGTAGTAAATGTCACTGTGGGCTTTGAACTACCTGTCTAGGTAAAGATCATGAATGTTCCTTTCTATCAGTGACTGTGCTTAAGCATAATTTACCAGCAAAGTGCTAAACCAGTCTTCCTTCTCAACATGGAACCTGAAAGGTGATAGCAACTATCATCTCCTCCATTTTGCACGCCTGAGCGAAGTATAGCTCCTCTGGGAACATCCTGACTTTATTTTTTGTTCTTAATTTCCACTGTTTCTAAGACACTGTTTTGTACTTATGTCTTATTTTTCAGTTCATTATTTTCTGTGAAAATCTTGTCCAAATGTGGTACGCAAAAGTTTTGTCTTTTTGCTAGCTGTTTCTCTGCAAGCCACACTGGTTATTTCCCCTCTCACTTGTTTCTTCTGTTTGTGCCTAGTCCTTTTTTTTCCCCAGTCCTCTTCCTTCAGCATCATTTTTCTTCTTTAAGCCAGGTTTGTTGGTGCTCTTTTTTTTGCACCCCCCACTAGGTTTTGTTCCCCACATTTCTGTGTTATTAGTGTTATTTGCTTCTCTTTAATGATTTGAAGCTGTAGTTGTGTTGCTCCCTCATCAGTCCTCCTGGAATACTGTTGTTTGTCAGTTTACTTCCTTCCTTCCTTCCACTCTTATTATCAAACAGAAGAACTAACATAACAGACAGCCAAGCATATCTATCCTCTTCTCGTCTCTTTTTTTTGACAACTTTATTCCAGAAGACAAGTAGTTCTATGTCAGTGCATTCTTGCCTTTGTTAAGAATACGCCTTTTCAAGGAATAGCAAGTTTGACAGCCTGCTCTAAAATAATCAATCAGATCTAAACTCCTCCAGATATGTATTTATTATTCAAACAGAAATAGTGCTCAAGGGCCCAGAATCCTCAGTACTGATTGTACTGGTTAAGCTGGACAGTGTAACAATACAGTCTTGGTCCCTTCTGTGAAGGCCCATGAAGACAAGCATCACAGGAAAGTAAAGGACCTGGAAACATATTACAGGCAAATAAACAAGCATGCACATATACAATCAGGGTCAGTCCCAAAAAAAGGTCAGCAATAACAGATCCTACTAGCGCAGTCAGACTTTCTTCTCAAAGAGACCTTGTGCTACAGAGAGGAGGCAGAACTCTCAGCAGAGGAAGCAACTGGAAGAAAAGCCCTTTACACATTTTATACAATGGCAAGAACTTGCGGTTCTTATGTTCCTAGCTCAGCCTATTTCAAGCTGTGACTAGAGTAACAGTAGATAACCATTAGAGAGTAGGCTATTTGCTACCGTATGACAAAAGCTGCCAATACTTCCGCTTCTCTACTTTTCTGAATAACAATTTCCTATTAAGACAATATTGTAAGAAAGGACATGACCAGTGATATTAACACTAGTGAAAATAACAGTGTACTGCCTAGAACTAGGACACCTCATGGTAGGTGCTCTACAAAAATGGGAGAAGAAAGCTGTTTCATGATTCCAAAAATATTCATCTAAACAGGAAGGGCTGATAGGCAGAATTTAAAAGAAAAGCAGAAACAGAAAAATAACAAAGTACAATTTCATAGATAGAAGAAGAAAACAGCAACTATTTTGCTGAGGGAATAGAGTAAATTAGCTTTCTGGATGTATAATCTCATAAAATTTACCAGTCAGAGGTGAAAGTCAATCTCTTGACGAGGGATAACAGGTTTTTTTATTTTTTTTTCTTATTTCTTTCTTTTATTTGTGATTAAGAAAAAGGAGTTTCTCTCCTTCAAAACATAAGGCTACATTTTAAAATCATAACATTTCTAGACCAACAATTTTTTTTTTCCACAGCATAATCTAAAATTGCCCCTTCTCCTTCCATCACAGCCTGGCTTATGTCACATTTGCATCTACCCTAGCAGTTTTGCTCTGTTATGTTGTTTGTGTGACAGACAGGCATGTAGCCCAGCTGTCAAAGATGTGCTACTTATATTGCTTCAGAAGGTAGAAAAGATCCTTCAAACAAATATTGCACCTGAGTTAGCCAAAACTCCTCAGAGATCTGCTACCATATGTGTTTAACGGTATATTTACAATTCTTAAGGCTTTTATTATTGGATTTTCATGAATTGTCAGAAATTGGCTTGTGCTGTTCTATGCCTTTCTGTTATTTGTGCTGTGTTGGTCTGTCTCACACAGGCACTGTTTAATAATATTCCTTTAATCCAAAAATAAAAGAATATTTACTTTCATCTTTCAGTTAACCACCAGCAGATATACTGTAAACTGCATCTGTCTTATCAATAAATAAATTAAAAAATAAATATATCCAAGTAATGCCTAACAAGAAAATTAGTCTAATTGTATATATTCTTCCACGCAGTACATCCAGCTAATCAAAGCACAGTGCTATACTGTAAGATATTAGGGCTGTCATGCAGACCTTTAAAATAAAGAGACTCATGTTTAAATGATGAAATAAGGTCATGCAGAAGATACAGTAGATATCTCTTTTCTGTGTACTGTTTAAGTGAATTAAATATGATTTTACCTAACCTCATATCTATCTAGACCTGAGTTTAGAGGGAGTTAAGAACTGAAATTGAGATACAAGTTACCAAAAGGAGCTCCATCTTTAACTGACTATTTTCAGATCTGAATATTTCCATTTTAAATTTAATAGCCTTGCTCTTCAGTGCAACCTGATCTGTAGTTCATATATGTATTACAGATATGTTTACAAGAGGAATAGTGCCCCTGAAATATGCTGTTCTTCAGATAACAAGCATAAGGCCCTCAAGGGGCTGTATGATAGCCTGTACCCCACATAAATTCTAATCTCCATTAACTATTCTCTGTACAAACGGTACTAATCTAAAACACCTAAAGGAGGCAAATTTCTGAGTAAAACTGAACAAACTGAACTAACACATTTCAGAAGCTGCATGCCCCACCATTATAACATTCCAGTCCTTCACATTTCCCTCTTCCATCTGTTGAGTGTAAGTTACCAAACCTCACCCTGCTTTGTTTTCAGGCAGGGCTGAATTCTCTTTATGCCAGGAAAAGTGCCTGCACATGTAACCTGATTGCAGGGATGTATTCACTAGAAAAGGTGGCAGGAGGGGGAAAAGAGAGGAAGAAAACAAGTTTTACTATTCTGCTTCCAGCAACAGCAACAGCATCAATGTACATTCCCAGTACAGCGCTGTATTTCTTCTCCTCTCCTTTACATTCAGAGAAAGGCTGTAACTCTACAGATTTTTCAAAGAGAATGTTCCTCTCTGCCACTACAAGCCCACAGCAGAGCCTTGTCCCCATTGCAAGGACAATACAAAACAGGACAAAGCCCTTTCATTTGTAGCAATGCAAATATGTCGCCAGATTTAAGACCTTATATGAGAAATGTGAAACAATAACATACTGAGGAAAATGCTGTTAGGCTACAACGTTATGGAATGGCTGGGAAAAAGAACAAGGGAATTAGATGCAGAAGTAGTACTGTACACTGTTTAGCAGAAAGCTATCACAAATATATAGAGAAAGAAGGGCATGGTAAAATGACTGTTAATGAAATTGCCTCAATTTCTTCACTACCCAAAACTGAAATTTGTTAAATAAATATAAAAGGAAACAAAAATTACTGTGGAGGAAATCCTGTCTTCTCCAGCTCAATTTTGATTCTGAGTGCCAATAGTTTAATGTAGATTATCATTAGGACTTTTCTAGATATTTCCAAACTGAAATGAGGACACATACAGTATGACCAGGAGAAGCTTGCGATATTCAGAAGATACTTCTGGAAAGAAGTAGACAGTATACCGCCACATTTTTTTCAGACTTGTTCACTACAAAAGGACTGTTAGTAAACCAAATACAAACCAAGTCAGATGGCTATAACAAAAAAAAAAAAAATTCTAGTTCACAAGTTTTTGGCTGGAAAAGCATGGTCGCACTTCACATCAGTGACGAACTCTCTTCAAAGACACTCTTACCCTAGTGACTGCAAAATATATTCCTGAACAAAGGGGAATGATTAGATGGCTGGATAAAAGGGAATGATTCAGCTGGAACACGAATGTTCGGCTGGAACACTCATCCAATAAGGAAAGGCTGAAAGAGTTGGAGTTTTTCAGACTGGGGAAGAGAAGGCTACAGGGAGACCTTGTTTGATCGTTGACTAGGGACACCAGGGCAACAGATAATGATTTTAAACTGAAGGAGGGTAAGTTTAGACTGGATATCAGGAAGACATTTTTACGATGAAGGTGGTAAGACAGTGGAACAGGTTGCTCAGAGAAACTGTGAATGCCTTATCATTGGAAGTGTTCAAGGCTAGACAGAGCTTTGAGCTACATGATCTAGTTCAAGAAGTCCCTGCATATGGCAGAGGGGTTGGACTAGATGACCTTTAAAGGTCCCTTCCAACCCAAACCATTCTATGATTCTATGATGCTGTGACAATTATTTCCTTTGCTATTTCTCCTACATACAGCTCATTGTTAGAGATGGTGTAAAGGCGAAATAAAGTTAAGAGTATATAGTACCCACATGTCTTCAAATATTTATGTACTCTAGTCACATCTTAATAACAGAATTTTCCTACTAACTCTTATCTATTTTAGCTTTATCTGCTTAATATTCTTGTGCCTTGACATAGCAAGCTACCACTGGATTTTTTTTTCATTATCTTCTCTGATATATTTAAATATAGAACTGATTTATTCTGTATTTACTACATATAACACATCAAAAAAATTTGCATTACATTTAGCAAATATAATGGAGAAATTCTCATAATTCTTTACTGGTCAACAGAAACAACTGAGCCTCAGAATTATTTCCTGCAATTTGGGTAGCCGATGCAAGAAAGAGACAATTCAAACAACACACCTGTAATGTTTGAGAGTGAAATGTTTATGGACAGAAAGGCAGTATGCTCAGGTACATTCTTTGTTAGACCTTTTGATGTTTTAGAAAAATCAAGGGTATGTGAAGAAAGAGTTTAGATGGAGGAGTGTCTCTTTATAAATAGTTCTTTAAACTGATCCTTAATACACTCTTAAACTTGAGTTACTTGATTAACTGATATCAATTGTATACAAGATAGCGAGATCAATTATACATTTAGCAGAACTGAAGTTGAACAGTTGTGCTTTTTAATTTTAGGTCTCTGTTTCTACATGTTTGGGTCAGCATTTGTAATAGAGTAACCCAGGTTACCAATGCATCACTTTCAAAAACTTTGGACATGTGATTAAATACTGTTTTACTGGTATTCTGCATGGTAAAACTGCTAATAGATAAATGAGGAAAAAAACATGTCACAGCATGACCTTAAGAAAGTATTTCTCAAGTTTATAAAATTCATTAATCAAAATGATATAAAATGATATAAAAGGAGAGAAGATAAAGAGGAGCAATGAGCAAGAAAACATTTCTTAAGTCTGTGCTGCAGATTCTGTCTCAATCTCTAATGGATTCCTTTTCTCAGCCCACCCTAGGCCAACTAGAATTTATGCTTACTCTCTAATCTGCAGTCTTGTGCATTTTTCTGTACCTATCTGACAAAGAGATGTTGAAGTGGATATTTGCTGTTTACTCAGAAGTAGGAATTTGAGGAATTAATGTCACAAAAAAGCAGAGAACAGAGCAAGGATATAGCAAAAAAGGGATGCACTAGTATCTAATGTTAATTTTTCAACACTATACAATAATTGTTTAGATATCACTTTAGATATGAAAGTATCCTAAGATGTCTTAAAATAAAATCAGTAGAATCAGCCACGAAATACAGCTTAGCCTCAGGGTAAAATTAAAAGGAAAACTTCAGACCAAATTATCCCTATGAGAAAGTGAGGTTGAAGATTTCTGAAACAAATGGAAACTCAGCTTCCAGAAATGAAAGACCTTACAAAGGACTTTTGAGAGGCACTATCGTCCAGACATACCGGTATGTAACATATGTAGGTGAAAATGTTGGTCTGACAGGGATAATGCATATTAAGCCATAAAGGCACTCTATAAAATTGTAAAATCAAGCTGCACAACATGTTAGAGACAAGAATGCAATATAGTAAAATCCTAGTTAGTCAACAATTGTTTACTGACAGTCTCTGTTCTCCAAAATCAAAGTATTATGTCTCAGCCTGCACTGGGTATGTTTGTTTGTTTGTTTGTTTGTTTTAATCTCAGCTCTGTCTCCTCTAGATATTAAAAGTTAAAATATTTCTTGGATCTTTAATCTTAGTATTGCAAAAACACAACTGATCAATGCCTAGGAATAATAATATTTTGCTGTGAGTACTATTATCTCAGCTAACAGGTGGATGAGTGACTTGCCAGGACAAAAATTACACTTTAGTAGTAAAGGAAAAAAGATGAAATAGGAATAATAATTAAAATCACTGGATGGCTGGATAGGTGGATGGATAAGTTTTAAATTTTAAAAATGAATCTTAAATAAAAAAGTGCAATTTAAAAAGCTGATTTTTTTTTTAAAGTTCTGTCACTGGCTGATTTGTTCTGTTCCCTGTTTGAATAACAAAGTTTTCAGTCTTAATATATAAAATTTCATTGCTTAAAACAATACGTATTAGTTCTGTATAAACTGACAAGCAGTCTGTGTCTGCTGCTCATGGTCATATTGTATTATTCGGAAGGGAAAAAAGATAAAGGTTTGGCACAATGTGCTCCGTTGTTATTAATGTACTCTGTTCTATGCAACTGTACTTGAATGGTGTTATTTCGTATCTATTGTAACAGAAGGAAAACCATGTCACAGCATGACCTTATGAAAGTATTTCTCAAGTTTATAAAATTCATTCATCAACCTCCTTCTCTTTGAAATCACTCAGTAAAATAATTTATTAGATTTTCTTTAATAGCCACATATGCTAAACTCAGCTGTCACAGATGTTTCCACTGCCTAGTCTGATAACTGTTTTTTCTCACAACATCACCTTCTTTCTCCAAAGAACAAGAGCATGCTAATTAAACTTATGAAAGCGAAAGAAATCCTCACTTTAAAAGCTCATATTTTTCTCTGTCTGCAAACTTAACGTGGCCTATGCATGTGTATTCGTTAACCATATTGCATAAGCCTCATGATTTTCATACAGATCGTTAACCATCAGTAAAATACATAGGTGTTTTGGTTCGTTCTATTTTGTTTTAACACTATGCTGCATGTATGTTACTTCACTCATGATTCATTATCTTACTTTTGGAAATTGATGTATTTGTCTTTTTACACTTAAATCTCTGAAATGGCTAATATTAATGAATTTGCAATAAACTAGTTTGAAATGACACCTTAATAGGTCATAATTGGCATGTACAAATGTCTTCTGAAGGAGTGAAAAATTCTACAAGACTGAGATATTGATCATTAGTAGAATGATCCATGCCACAAGCACCTCAGTTTATCATAATCTCATTTCCTTAATGACATAAGTAAGCATTTTAATTCAGGAGATACTCCAATAAATCAGCATGATATTGCATCTGAATGCTATCAGAAAGAATATTACTTTATTGTATGAAAAAAGTAAAATATTTTCAGCAAATACTATGAGAACAGCAGAAAACTGTGTCGTGATCTTGATAACATAATTACTAAATTAACCCCTAAATTACATACTCTAGCCAAGGACTTCAGGAAATTTCCCTGGTGGTGTAATCCAAAGTTTGTGGATTTTTTATCTTGTTTATTTTTTTTACTCTTTAGAGATCTTAAAGTTGTATAAATTAGTGTATTGACATGATAACAGCAAAGCTGTGTGCAAATAAATATTTATTCTGCTAAAATTGCCACTCAGACAGTCCAATTGTATACCAACTTTGTGTATTCTGTGAAAAAAAAAAAAAGAGCTGAGTGCAAACAAGCTATTACTAAGCATGAGGAGCACTGGAAAGTAACATCTACAGAAGGAAAAAAATCCTTTCTTGTTCTGAATCACTACGCACTATCACTGTCACATGAGGTAAAAAGTTGTATTGTGGTCAGATGTTGAGAAAAGAAGGGGCAGTCAAACTCTGACAACACAGAGATGTGTACACAGAGGTGTATGTCTGATCAAAATGAAGATTTTTCACCAATGGTGCTCTGATAAGCATCTATCATCCAAGAGATGTGAAACATTAGCTCTGCCAATACGGAATACTTGGGTGAAGTAAGACAAGAGAAGCAAGAGATAGTATGAGATTGTGAAAAGCACTGTGAGCATGATAGACATGACTGGGGTAAAAATGACCCAAAGAGCAAGTCACAGAGAATTATTTTCTTTTCAGAAAATGCTGATTCTCCAAAAACACTCACTTTCATGTAGGTGCACAGATTTTGAGGTTGTATCTTTCAGAAAATAAAACTGATTAAAAGTATAATAAAGAGAAAAAAATCTCATTTCAGACTTTTGAGGGAATATCTTTGGAGTCCCTTTCTGCATGACTTTTGTTTTCATTGATTAAAATACAATAATATAGTATGATTTATATTTTTTCTTTGTATTCTGCACCATATAATAAAAAATTTTTGATGGACCTCAAACAATGTTCCTGTCCCTATTCACCAACTCCATACATTTTTCACGTTTTTAAAAACTTTGAAATTGTAGATTATTTACTTAAGAAAACAATAGAACAATTCACATTTCCTAGGCAGTCCTAAATCATCCAGTTACTGCTACTACATGTATCACCAAAATATTACCCTTTCAGGAGAATCCTGAAATCATTTGTACATTTCTTTTGCTTAAAGAAGTATTAAACCATGGATTCAAAATTAAAATCAGAGCATATGTATTAAATCAGTCTGTCCTTAATATAAAATGGCACTTTCCAAACAGTAGGTGAAGTCTTGGCTTGAATTGCTGTTGACCAGTCAAGACCAAAATTTTACTTGAGGATCCTCTAGAGATCATCTTCTTAGTATGGACATCTCCACAGCAGACCCAAATACTGTTAAAAAATTTCATACAATACAGTTCATAAAGCAGTTAAACATAGCATGCTTTGTTGCATTAAGCACTGTAAGTTGTGAAGAGCTGAAAGTCTATTCAATGAGTAGTTCCCAATTAAAAGATCAATAAGCTCTTTGTATGGACTTTCAATTGTATTACCAAGAAGAAAAATCTTTGGGAAGCAGATTTTAGAAAGAAGACAGGTTTTATAATATTGCACAGTTGAGGACACAGATTTTCAATTTTCTGCATTATGCTAACTTCTCTCCTTCAAACAGTCTTTGCAGGACTTAGTAACTGAGTGACTAAAATATCAAAAGCCACAGTGCCTATGGAACTTAGTTGCATCCAGAATTAGACAGTATATGGAGTAATTTAGAAATGCAATGAAATTCTGAATAAAATTAATTTTACAATAGATATTAGGGCTTTTCTTTGTTTGTTTTCTGTTTTACAAATGCAGTCTTCAGCCTCTCTGTCCTTTAGGACACATCTTGAAAATACCACGTATTTAGAAAGCCTGAATAATTTTCAGTTCTATAAATACAGTAGAAATGTCCTCTATACTTTTGGGTGATGACACAATTATTTTGAGGTGAAATACAAAGCAATTAATAAAATAAAAATTAAATTAAATTAAAATAAAATAAAATTATGTATTTTTTTATTAATTAAATAAACACTACCTGCTGAGGCTGTAATTTCACTACATTGTACTTAAAAATGTAATAGCTATCTATTTGCATTAGCATTATGCTAATATCTTGATTAGCATTATGACTGAGATTGGCAGTAATATTCTACACATTAGAATAGATATTTAGTCATATTTGACAACTAAATTACACAATTATTTTATTTCATTTGTCAAACTTTGTGTCATGCAAAGTTCTTTCACACTATGGTAGTGCAGATTATCCTATGTTTGCCTGGATGTTTTTTTTCTGAGGGTGAAGTTGCCAGCTTTGAATGTCCATTGCTATTTATTCTTATTAAATTAAAAGCTTAGTAAGACTACAGAAATTATAAAATAACAGTAGCAAGCATTAAACAATCTGAAACAAACCAAAAAACTTTTGCAAAGATAAATTATACTGTACTCCCAGAGTGCTGCTCCCATAAATTAAAAAGTCTACTGAAAAATCCAAGAATTCCAGTTTAACTGATGGTCCTCTCAAGGCATCTTTTTAACTTCCTTCCTGTAGATCAACTGACAGCACAGAGTTGAATTCACTGTATCTGGCCTTAGAAGTCTAACCATAGCATGAAGTTAAGAGGCTAGTCAGCCTATAAAAGAGGCAATCTAGAGGAGATTTATGTCACCTGAACTTTGAAGCATGTTGTCTCTTCCCCTTGGTGACTAGGCTCTTTGATCATTTGTTGTGGTTAAATGTCCACATTTAGCTAAGGTGAATTTGAGCCAAAGAGCTCCCTAAGTAGCTCTGAAATAAGTATTTATGGATACTTCTTCCCTGGAAAATCTACCTGCAGCTCTCCAAGAAGCAGCATTGAATAACACATTGACTACTGAAGGTGTCCATTGGAATATTTCTTA
>JAAGAY010132785.1:0-35137 GCA_011801015.1 Ardeotis arabs | reverse complement strand
GCAGCGGCGTACAACATCGCGTAATGAACTGACCGCAACCCCCATTCCCTCTTCCCCCCCTGTGCCGCTCGGTGGGGGGAAGGTAGTAGAGATAATGTTAAGCTCGGGAAGAGGTAGGGGTGGGAAGGAGGTTTTTTTTTATCTTGTTCTCTGTCTCATTATCCTGCTAGTTTTAGTAGCAATAGTAATTTAGTAATAAATGAATAGTTTTCCCAAGTCAAGTCTGTTTTTGCCCGTGACGGTAACTTTAAGGAGTAACTTTCTCCCTGTCCTTATCTCAAACCTCGAGCCGTTTTTCTTCTATTATCTCCCCCTGTTCTCTCGGAGGGTGGGGGGAGTGAGAGAGAGACTGCGTAGTCTGGTCCCGATCCGGGCTGAACTACGACACCATATGAAGCCCAAACCCATTGACAATTCATTTTCAAACTGTAAACTTAACTTCACATGAATTTGCAGCGGTCTCATGTGCAAACAAGGTGAGATTAAGCTATTTAACCCATAATACCTTATTTGTTATAAATACAAATTTAAATTACCACATTAGGCAAATTAGAGATTTGCATTGCAGTAGGTAGACTACAATAACAGCTTGTAATGGTGTCTTGCAAGAAAAACAAAGTAGAAAACTCTTTTTTTCCCATGAACTAATTTCCTGTGAAGCAAGTGCATATAATTCCTATAGACTGGCTAATGTGTTGTAAACTGCCATACTTCTTGATCATGATGTAATTTTTTTATGTGCCTATTCTCTTAATGACACTTGGAAAATTGTCAGTATTACTGCTGCCAAAAAAAAAAAGAGAACAGGCTGGTTCTGAGTGAGAACTTTCTGTTGTACTTAGCTATAAAACTGTTGCTTTTGAAACTCTGACATTGCTGTTGGCACAATAAGTGAAGTTAAAACTGGGCCAAGGAAAGAGTAGTATGATACTGCCAATGGCACACTGCTTCCTCAATATGTGGTTCATACACCAAGAAAAGGACTCCTGGATAGTTTCTTTTGCTAATCTAACTGATTTTAACTTTCTGCTCTAATATTAGCCCATTTTGTTCTTGACCCTATTCTCACTCATTAGCTGTGTTGGCTGTGAAGATCTCTTAAATAATATTGCAATGCCAAATACACTTGTAGTTTATAGTAAATAGATGTCCAGAAAAAAACGTCAGATGGTTGATTCTGGTCACTCAATTTGGGTACTATATCATACCTGAACTGTCTTACAGTGAGATGCCTTCAGTTTTTTTCTACTTGCTATTATTTTATTGAATAAACAGATGTTTCATTTCCAGTAACTCCAGACAGAAATTCATGGCCTATGCTCAAGAAATTCAACTAAATCAAGCAGTGAATAGAAGTCTTCAAGGCTCTAACTGCAAAATGCCTGAACTTTAACTCAGCCAATTTGCTTACCAAACTTCATCCCACTTAAATGGAAATGTTTAAAAGCATCCTGTTACCTTGCAACATCGTGTATTGTCTTGTCAAGCAGATTCCTCAGATATTAACTCAATTATTTCCTTCTCAATAACTTTGCTAAATCAAGTAAGATTTCCATAATCAAGCAGTTAACAAACTATATAACAAAATGTAAGAAACATTTGTGTTCAAGAAAAAAGTTGTTCATCAAATTCCAACACTGAAAGCAACAGATTTAAATCCTGGAGATATACAACATTTAACATCTGTAATAATCCACTGTAATCCCTTTTATCAGTGAACACTTCTTACCTACTGTTTTGAGGATGTAAAATATAAAAAAAAGTTTCAAGGCAAGTGGATTAGAAGGATAAAGCTATCCTTACGTCTCACTGATTTTCAAGTTATTATCCTAGAACAAAGTCTCATATTTTGACTCTACTGTATCACCACTTGCAAAATCAGTATGAACCTTTGCCTCCAACAATAGCTGACAGTGAAGAACTACAGGGGGAAAGGGAGTAGGGGGAAGGATCATATGTTTTATGTTATGGAATAAAGGATATTTCTAACTTTTTTTGCCTGACCATTATCATTCCATTCATCACCATTGCCAGTTCTTCTCATTTACCCCTCTCTTCTTCTCTTTTTATTTTTCCTTTTTTAATCCCTGCACTAATGATTCTAACTGAAGTTTTTGTCTGGTTTTCTTTTTTTTTTTTTCCTTAACCTTTACAAGAATATTAGCCTCCTGATCCCCCTAAGAATATCTAGTTGAAATCCATTTGCTCATCCCTTCTATCTCTCGTGCCGGAGGCAGTGCGTAAAACACAACTGAATATAGTTCAATAGTTAACCAGTGCAAATACTGGGAGGTGGGAGGGAGGTGGTCGAGGGAGGTAATTCTCCCCCTCTACTCTGCCCTGGTGAGACCCCACCTGGAGTACTGTGTCCAGTTCTGGAGCCCCCAACATAAGAAGGACATGGACCAGCTGGAGAGGGTCCAGAGGAGGGCCACAAAGATGATAAGAGGAATGGAGCACCTTTCCTATGAGGACTGGCTGAGAGAGTTGGGGCTGTTCAGCCTGGAGAAGAGGAGGCTCCGGGGAGACCTGATAGTGGTCTTCCAGTACCTCAAGGAGGCCTACAAGAAAGATGGGGAGAGGCTGTTCAGTAGGGCCTGTTGTGATAGGATGAGGCATAATGGTTTTAAAATAGAGGGGGGTAGATTTAGATTAGATATTAGGAAAAAATTTTTTACAATGAGAGTTGTAGAACACTGGAACAGGTTGCCCAGAGAGGTGGTGGAAGCCCCATCCCTGGAAACATTCAAGGCCAGGCTGGATGAGGGTCTGAGCAACCTGATCTAGTCGGGGATGTCCCTGCTCCTTGCAGGGGGGTTGGACTAGATGACCTTTGCAGGTCCCTTCCAACTCTAACCATTCTATGATTCTATGATTCTATGATAATTCTGGCACGTTTGGACCACATGGTGTTAGTAGAATCCATATATCTTCTTTCTACTTTATCTTATAACTCCTGATTGAAAGAAACTTAAATTGTTTTAAACAAGAACTGACTCTCCCCTACAAAAAAAAATACCATTAATTCAGCGAGCTTATTCTTCCTCCTTTTACGAAATTCTTCCCAAACTACTGGCTTTTGCAACTTTTCTTTCCTAAGTTCCTATATCATATTTCTGAGCTCCCATGATGATGATCAGCTCATATGTAGTTCATGTATGCTAAGCAATATGAAGCCTTCTGTACATTTATTTCCTTAGACGCATGACCTGTACTTGATCCCATAATTTTAAAACAATAAGGACTACTTACAATATCCATGTTTCATCAGTATTTAAAATCTGTCCAGAATTCTCTGATGTTTTTAATAAAGAGGAAAACTCCTTTTGTGACCACCAATAGGGTCATTTTCTTTTGTGCACTTGAAAGAGGATCCCATATGCTTTCATAATATTCACATATTGCTAAAAATATTTTCTTTCTAGTGGACTGCTTCTTCTGAGAAGCAAGGGTGAGTTTTTTGTTTGGTTTGGTTTTAATTATTTTGTTTCTCTAAAATGTTATTAGGGACTACAAACACCAGCTGGAGAAAATGGAAGAAAATCCAAAAGACATCCTCTGCAGGATGGCTAGAATTTTCTTAATGGCAAATATACTTTTTATATTTTATAGAGTGCAATACTAACTTGTTCACGTTGCTCCCATTTTTGTTTACAAACATGAAGTACCTGTTAAAATCTATGTAGCAGGTTTCAAATAAATATTTTTTTTTAATAGGTGAGAAGGTGCCTAATCTGGTTAAATTTCTCTTTTGTCCCTTAGAGCATAGATTATATCACTGCCATAAGGTCAGAAAACATCCAGAAAATTCTGGATGTTGTTTCTAGTAAATAGAATGGTTTCATAATTTTGTTCAAAGACTAGGTTGCTTGCTTGTTTGTTTATTTGTTTGTTTAAAGGGAAACTAATCTATACAACTTAAAATGATTAAAATTCTCCTCAACAGACAAGATCCAGAGGTGATGTCAATTAGTGCAGTTAGAAGTGTTTTAACCATTTGGACCTGGTGAAAAGATCCCATTACAATAACATTAAGAAAATCTTAATTCCTTCGCTCCATGCCTTGAATTACCACTAACAGGAATAAGGATATTGCAAGCACATCGTACTTCTTCCAACTTAATCTTAATTGACAAGAGTTTGAAACAGTGTTTGGAGGCCAGCGAGAATTTTTTATTTCCTCTTCAAAAAAGGAAAAAAATAAGAATGCCATATACAGTGTCCTAACTTTGGATTTTTTGTCTCCTGTCTACTTAAGTCCTGTTACATTATTTCAACAAGTACCCCGCATGCCACTGCACAGTATGAGCATCGTGAGGTAGAGGATTGCTAGGATGTTTTCTTTTGAGTTAATGACACATGTCTGCTTAGTTGAGATAATAAAACTTTGCATTAGCAGTGAAATCAGTTTCTGGCTGACAGTAGTATTAGCTACTTTTTTTTTTTTTTAGCAAGCAGATCTGTTTCTTCCAGGGCTGCAGCAACCCTGTTCCTGTATGGGTAGTTAAGCAAACCTGCCTTTGTGCTATTAACATTATGCAAATGAGGCTAAAATTCTTAACGCAGTGACATTTTGGCTATAAAATGTGCTGTGGAGGGAAAAAAGTTGATAAAGAAACAAGCATATTCACAAAAAAGAGAGAGAAGCAGCTAACTTCCCATTTATTTTTACATACTTCATAACCATTCTACATAAACTTCCAAAGAGGCCTTTGAAATTATACATTAGCACAATTACACTATAATAAATTTTCATGTTGTTTTTCTTTTTCATTAATTTCTCATTTTCTTACACAAAGTTGAACTACTCTGACAGTATGCATTTTGCTTAGGGCTAGTCCTCCTCACTCCCCACGCTCACATCAAAACTATTTTAGTTCAAAGAACAGTCTTTATGAGCAGTATCTATGGAAGAATGCTTCCTCCCTTCCTTCTTCCTGTGCCTGGCTGTGGGACTGCGTGTGCCAGCACTTGAGTTCCTGCAGATCCTGCTGCAGCCCCCATGCTGGAGCAGAGCTCTGCCACACTTCCAAGGGGCAGTGGTGGTGAGTCTGTGCAGTGGTGCCACAAGCCTCACTCAAGTCTCAGTTTCCTGCTAGAAAAAAAAAAAGCACGGGCAGCAGGCAGCTTCTCACAAAAATTTCCTTCATTAGTGTGATTAGTGCCATTTACCAGACAAAACTACCTTTTTCAGTAGCATAATTTTTATGGAACAATTTACCCTTATCAGTATTGGGGCCTTACACCACCACCACTATAAAGCAGCAAGTATGGAACAGTAGAACAAGTCAGGCACAACTTGTGCTATTATCCCTACTGCTGGCTGACCAGCTGTCTAGTGCAGGTTACCCTCTGGCTCTTTCTGAAACCGTAAGATGAAGGCCATTAGGATTTTGCTCTACCTTTGAGCTTCTTCCTGCTTAACAATATCTTGCCTGCGTTGAGCTGACCAAAACTGGATGCCATCCCTCTCTGTACTAGCTCTGCTCCTGTTGATACAGCCCAGGAGACTGCTGTCTCTCCTTGCCGATAGAGCACTGCTGGCTCATGCTCGATTTGTCAGCACCACAGTCTTTTCTGCAGGGCTGCTCACCAGCCCTCAGTCCTCTGTCTGTATCGTTGCAAGAAGCTCTTCCTTCTCAGGTGCAGTGATTTTAATTTGTCCTTTTATTTTGTGAGGTTCCTGGTGTCCCATTCTTCCAGCCTGTCTATGTCCCTCTGCCCTGCCCTCTAACGCATTGATTGGTTACCCTAGTTTGATGTCATCTGCAAACTTGATGAGAGTGCACTCCATCATTGCATCTACTATGAAGTTGTTGACCAAGACTGGTCCCTCAGGGTAGACCCCTGCAGTCCTCCACTTGCTACTGTTCTCTGAGTAGAACTCATTAGCCACTACCATCTGAATCCAATCATCCAAACAGATGGATCATCCAACACATCTGATCCATCCACCTAGACCTTGAATGGGCCATCCTAACTTGGGTACAAGAATATTGTAGGAGCCAGTGTTGAAAGACTTATAAAGCTGAGGTGAATGACATCCCCTGTTCTCTCTTCAGTCACAGTCTGTTTATCATAGAAGGCAATCAGGTTCATCACATGCAATTTACTGCTGAAAATCTATGATTTTCCCAGAGATTAAGGTAAAACTCACCCACCTCTGTTTTCCCAGATGGATCAGTTTACCTTTTTGTAGCTGAGTGAAACAGTTGCCTTTCTCCAGTCACTACAGACCTACCTAGTCTCCATACTAATCTAATTCAAAAATGATAAAATGATACAGTGGCTTTGCAAAAACCTTGTTCAAGTCCCTCAGTTTACTTGGATGCAGCCCATCAGATCCCATGTGCCTGTGAATCTTGCCATCAAAAGTATTTACTATAACATTAAAGTGGAAATATCCTTCAGAATATTTTCTCAGAAATGTTAAATTATATCACTTTTCTAGATAAGAGTGGACATAAATCCTGACCTGTGTGTCTTTGCCATTTTTTTTGTGTTAGAGTTGGAAGTGAACCCCAGGATGGAGCATTGTTCCAGTACAGTCTCTTTTTTACTTCATGTCCTTGATCTACTGAGCATTATTATACTGTTTTTCTTGCTAACAGACATTATATTAAGAACCTGTGATATGAAATTCACAGTTTATTTTCCGTACTCACTTTCTGTTATTTTCTAATTCCTGGCTGCAGGTACTAAAATATAGATAATTCTGTGTGTCAGGAGACAACCTACAGCTTAAGAGGCTGGTTTCACTGAACCATGAAGTGATCATGGTTCTCATCACATGTGGTAGAGAGCTTGGCAGAAAAAGAACTTTCAAAACCTTTAACTTTTTTTTCTGTTCTACATTGGAATGGCCACAAATGTTCTTTTGAGAATGGAATTTTTGTATTAAAAAAAAAAAAAGATTTTTTTTCAATATAATACCTGAGGTTTTAAATTCATTTATTTTTTTTCTTATTAAAGGTGACCAGAGAGCCCTGGACTGCAGAAAATGTTCCTGTGAAAAACTCATTGAAACCCATATGCCTCTCAGGAAACACTTTGGCTTCTATAAAATTACATTTAGTCACAGCTGTTCCAGCCAGGTTTAACATTGTAAGAATAATCATAATAGAGAAGAGCTGCCTAGACCTTCTAGCATAATGATGGAACTCTTATCTATAAAAGTTGAGTTTCTCAGAGTAATGAAAGGGATAGAGGTTAGGACAGTAAGAAAAGTAGGTCTACTAAAATAGATAACTCTATATCTGATTTCTGAAGTTATATAAAGACAAGAAAAGAATTAGTCGATTGTTTTTTTGTGGATTTTTTTGAGGCTTACATGGACTGTTTAGATCAACAAATCAGATCCTGGGCTGCATTGGCAGGGATATAAAGACATGATCTTCCCACTCTACTCAACACCTGTCAGGCTACATCTGGAGTGCTGCATCCAATTTTGGTCCCACAATTCAAGAAAGATGCAGGTAGACTGGAAAGGATCCAAAGGAGGGCCACAAAGATGATCAAAGTGCTGGCGAAGTCCTGTCCTATGAGGAAAGACTGAAGGAGTTAGGTATTTTCATCTCTGTAGAAGATTAGGCTTATGGGGGAGGTCATCACAGTACTTAAAGGGCAGCTCCTCTCTTCACAAGGAGCCAAGTAGGGAAGACAAGGGCAATGGGTAAAAGTTGCAGTGGGGGAAGTTTCATATCAACTTAATGATTTTTTTTTACAGTTAGAACAATTGTTTATGGAAACAACCCCCTTGGGGACATGGTAGAGGCCCCATCACTGGAGGTTTTCCAGATGCAATTGGACAAGGTGATAGATAATCTCATCTAAGCTCCCTTTCTCACAAAAGGCTGGACCAGATGATCTTTCAAGGAGTGTTCCAACCTGGGCTATTCTATGATTCCATCAACAGGATTATATAATCTAACTTTATTTTTTTTTTTTTTCCTGAAATCTTCCAACTTCCAGTCTTCCAGCACTGAAGATTTTACTGTATTTTTTAAAGTGAAATAAAAATTAAAAGGTGAGGAACAATGTTGCTAAAAGTTTCTTCATATAACTGATAATAACATTCAAATCATTAATCAACTTGTTGCATATTGAGAGGTCTGTACACAAAAATACCGGTACTCTTCATGATCGTATGTGTAAAAGATGTAGAAACACTGACTTGAGCGCTTACCACATAGCATAACGTGTTATCAAAATATGCTGATTGTATCACTGGGAGTCTTCTCTCTTAGGTGTGGGTTCACACATGTAATGTAATTAAAATTAATTTTTCCTTTTCCTTTCTATAACAATAAGGGAAATCAAATGCAGCCCATCATGAGGTTAATATTGGTTTGGGAAGCATAATTTGGGGATTTTTTTATTGTTGTGGTGGTTTTTTTTTTTCCCAATTATAATCCTAGCAAAATGTTACAATGATTTGAAGCAGTTTGTTTTGAAAATATTCTCCCTGGGTAATAAGTTCATATAGTCACAGCTCTAACAGTGAAAACCAGTGCTGAGTTGATGAAGCATTTATGTTATAAGTCTTAACTTTTACTTGTTACAGATTATGGCAAAATAACTTTTTGGTAATGATGAGAAATAAGATGTGACTTTCTTCTATTGAATGTTTGATCAAATCCACTTCCAATTATGTGTTAGCTAGTAAACTTAGAGAGTGAGATACAATGTGAAAATTACAGTGAAATGTCTAGGCTGTATTATCCATTGGTCTACAATTTATAACAAGGAAAGTAAAATCATTGCTAAAATAGAATACCACTAATGATGGTTTTTCATTCACTTTTCCCTAAGATTAATGTAACAGAAATCCTGAGCCTTAAAATTGGTGTATGTAACTCTGTGGTCCCTTTACATTATATAGTTTTGTCTAGATTCACTCCCCAGAGAATATATGTCTTTTTCAACTCTGAATTATAGTCTCTGAATCAGGCTATAGCAAATTATATATTTAGCTATTACCCTAGTCATATTAGTCCCTGTTTGACCAAGTCAGTGATTGTAACACCTGAATTTGCTGTCTTCTGCTTAAAAAGACTGAAGTTTGAATTGGCACTAACAGCGACGAAACCATACGCTTTAGTACAATGTTTTATACCAACAAAAGTAAGAAATCTATTTAATGTAATTTCTGCATATTTGCAGGTCTGCTGTTCTCAAATCTGTGCATCATAAAACATGTGCTTTCTTTAGGAATAAGAATGTCCTCCCTCTTCCTGTCTGGCAGACTCTACAGTAAGTAGACATAGTGAAATAATGAAATATTTATCTTGCAATATTCCTGTGAACATCACCTTTCATTTAGTTAAACTGAAGTAACATTTCTTGTTTTTCCTTATTTCTATCAGTTGCTTCGTGGTGGAAATGTACCGTTCTTTGCTAGTTACATATTCAAATAAATACATCTGAAGTAAATTCAGTAAGCATTAGGGTAAGGCATGAGTGCTTGAGATCAAGAATAAAGATGAGCTTGTAACAGGCTATTTTTGATATAGAAATAGAGGCCTCCAAAAAGACAATTTGGTGCAGATTCAAATAAACCAAAAATGGTGTTTCTTCTAATAACTTACAAAGACATTATTGTTGCTAGAATTCTTACAGGAGTCTGCAAGAATACTGGAAAAATATTTGTCAGGAAGATCCATTGTGGAGTTACTAAGTAACAAGTGATATCATGCTTAGAAAAATCTCCAGAGCAGAAAATAATTGGAGCCTGGAAAATTTGAGAGGTAAATGCCATATATATTCTTATTATTCCGTAGACAATTAATAATGACCACTGCTGAAGGAAGAAGTCTTAGCTAGAAGTACCTTGCCCTGAACCACTACAACCGCTTTTGTGTGCTTTCATTCTGAATTAAAGAATTCATTTTTTCAGGTGCTACTTCTAAGATAATTGTGTACATCAGTTTTACATCCTGACTAAATACATTTCAGTTTGGGAATTTTTCATGGAGCGGAAAATTCAGAATTTCACTGCATGACTTCATTTCACACAATGTTTAGGCTATTTGTTAACAGAAGGCTAAAATAGGTAGATATATGTTGACCGTATCATAAAAAAAAATGGAATTGTTCCTTATTACAGGGTACTGTGCAGATAGTATCACATTACCACATAGCAAGAGGCCAAAAATCTTAAATGTAATCCACCACATATCTATCTGTCAGAACAGAGTCAGGGAAAACTTAACTTGGCCAGGCTTGAATATTTAAATCCAAGTGAAGGAGTGAATGAAAACTACAGTTAATGGAGGAAATAGATGTGAGGCACCTGCATTCTATGAGATTGCTGATTGTTGACAGGGCAAGGATGATGCAAATCTGCAGGACTGAAATTGATAATTTTTTATTTATAGATTGACTTTTTATTATTTTTAAGTTGTTATTTGTAGATCACACCATGTAGCAGTGTAGTAACATACTTCTTTAAATTTTTATTTCCCACAACAGTTACTCATGTTAAACTGGTAACAGATAAAGGCCTGTATTTTCTCTTTCCCCCTCAGTTATTCATTTCGGCAACTCCCTTTGACTTTCAATGAAGTGGTGCTCTGTTATACCCTTGTGTGTACCCTTCTCAGACTGGAGAAAATAGCAGACAGTTTGAAGGAAGATGAGCTCTGGTGAATTCATGAGAAATTGAATTACTATAACCAGCATATTTCATCACATCTGACTGAGTAAGGCAGGCAAAGAGTTCAGAAGAATAGCAAGATGAAAACTTACATTCTTAATATCTAACATACTTCCTATGCTGGAGACAATCAATGTGACAGAGGTAGAGAAAGACATAAACTGGTACTCTAGGAGAATGATTATTACGATCATTGGTAGAAATGTATCAGTTTACTAAAGTCACATTCATGGCTATTTCTCCTTTGCCCTTGGCTCACTGAAGACTCTTCTCGTATAGACATCACAAGTGTTAGGGGGAGAAGAAACTGATGTCTGTCTGAGTTCCTGAGACACCAGTAATGTGGTGTCTGGAGCAGAAAGGTCTGCTGCCACTATTCCAATTCACAAGAATTTGGTGCTGCTGCATACAAAAAGTGGAAGGTTCTCAACAGTACCCATAGCATAATCTCTTATAACAGTAGTTCCCAGACAACTTATTGTGTGTCAGAAGAAGTCAGCATTAGATTTCTCAGCTGCCAGAAGTGAATGTTAACCTCTGTGCTTCGAAATATTACTATAGATTATTATGACGATACATTGGTTTAATGAGGAGGAATGACTGACAACTTACAGAACACACTGTTAATTTCCAGTAATTACCCATTGGTTAATGCTATTTAAATACAGTGAACTATCACTATATTTAATTAGCTTACTTTTAGAATGATGTGGCATTTTAGAAGTGTTGTGAATTTCCCTCATATTTGTACAAAAAAAAAAACCCCAAAGGCCAGCGACAATGTTGTCTTACTTCACACATCTGGAAAAAGAGCAGTGAGCAGAACAACTTATGTGTCACTGAGCTTCTAATGTGATAATGAAATAACACGATTGGCCTGATTTGAATAACAAGATTGCAGGGTTCCTGGTGTGAAAAAAAATGCTTGCTGTGAGTGCTCTGCCTTAACATTTTCCATGAAAGATTTTGTTGTAAGAATAATTTCTAATCGTAAAAAAGAAACGGCAGGAGACATCTTTTTGATTTTTTCATACATCTGTGTTACTGATTTAATGATAGGCTGCATATTTGTCAAAAACTTCTGAGTAGTACATGAATTTTAAATGATTTATTTATGAGATTATTTTTAATTTCTGGATTATTTAATTACCAATAAGTCACTTGCACAGAGGAAGAGGGATCTATAATAAGATGACAGTAGAAAACCCACTGTGTTTTAAAGGCCTTGGTGCAACTCAGCTTTCAGGAAAGTGTTGAAAGTGGTGGTTACATTTCCCACCCAAGGAATACCATCCTTTTCAATTATTAATTAATGTTTCAATTGTTTGGTGTAACTGATAAACACTTTACCCACCAAGGAGCTATAAAAAGCCTTTTGGTAGACATTAAATCAACTGTACTGTCTGGCTCTGAGTTTCAAAACAAGCTTTTTTTTTCTTTATTTCTTTTACTCAGTAAGTGTATAATACACAATAATGCCATGCACATTCTGTGCTTTTCTTACAAATAGGCTTAAAATTTTAATGCCCTCCAAAAGCCATTAGAGGACTTTTTTATTCAGCAACATTTAAATAATACATTAATTCTTATTTTGAGGAAGTTTCAAGGGAAAATGTGGTCTCAAATCACTTCCACCTCTCTGTGATATAGTTTGTCTCAATTTGGGATGAACAGTTTTACCGTTACTTGACTTCAGACACAGTAAGGAAGGGTGGGAGAGTGAATCAGATTCCAAGATCGATTTTAAAAATAAAAATACAATAATCTTAACTTAAAAACAAATGCATAAAACCTTTCTCCCTTTCAAGTGCCACTCCCCTCTAAAAGAAAAAGAAAGAACATTCCAGGTTTTGTATTTTTAAAAGCAATCTCTTTATGGCTGAAGTCCTTACTGTGGCAAATCCTGTTTAGTGCAGGATGAGCTGAACAGAGAAGGGTGCTAAGGGCTTAAGACCTCTTCCCTGCAAAGGTCTAAAAAACATTCATTTACAAATCTTGCTAAATTTACATTGTTACTTTCTTTTGGCATGTTTATTGAATTCTTTTCCACAGACACAGACGAATTAGAAAATCTGTCCCTCTTTTCTGGAATCTTTTGTCACTTCATAGAAATACCCTCCCCAGGAATTTAAATCGTTCTCCTATCTCTAATTATAAAAGTTGTTTGTTTGGGTTTTTTTAATAAACACAAATGAAACTTGCCTTTCCTGGCATTGTTTGTTCAAGAATGACCTTCTGTAGTCATCAGTTTATCTGGAGAGGCAAATGAGGCATGCTGTACACTCCAAGGCCAGTCTTGGTTGAGATACATAGTGAAGCATGTCACTGGTATCCAGTCATGCTCAGTCTGTGTGCAGAACTGCAGTAAAACCTCAGCACATATTCTTCTTTTGTACTACAGCAGTCAGCTTAAGGGACAGCACTGCTCACCTGACTTGAGGAAGGGGGAAAAACAACATTAAATATAACTCACTACATAATTGATTTGCTAGATGATTCACCATAAAGAAAAATGTTCAGTAAAGAAAAAAGTCATTAAACAAGCATTTGATTAGATATAGCTTTGTGGAATAATTGTACCTTTATCTGACTGTGATGGTACATAGGTAAACAAGGTATTTAGTGAAAAGAATTTGCAAAAATATTGTGTATATATAGCTACATTACGTGGGACATTCCTTACAAGAAAATTCAGTGTGAAGAAAGCTGGTGCTAGATACTCTTTTCACTGAATTCATAGAAAAGCATCTATTTAGCTTGGGATTTGCAGTTCAAATGTCAACTACTTGCTGGAGGAAATAAACAAATAACTCACAACTTCTACTTAAGTTTAGCACCAGCTTGTTATAAAACTATTGTCACTGTGTTACATTGTCATCCACAGTGGTATCTGCAGAGAACTTAAAATTAGGAAACCCTAGATAAAAAAAAAGAAAAGATATTTTCTGCAAACAAGCTTGTTAAATTGTGGATTATAGTACAAGCAGATGTGATCTTTGGAAAAGGTAGCAGAAATTGCTCTACACTAACATTTTATGGGAAAAAGGAATGTAAATAGAAATTTTGTATATTAATTTTTTTTTTGGGAATCATCTGATTTTTAATCCTTAATGCGAACTAGCAACAAAATAGGAAACTATATGGATCAGACAATGGTCAAGTCCTTGGCATGTTGTCTGTATATTGGAATATGTAGAGTATATCTTTCCTCCCATGAGACTACCTTCCTGATGACAATAGTGTCTACATTATCAAACTCTAAAAAGTCTGAGTATAAAGTGCATCTTTGTATTTGTATCTGACTTTGTATTTCAAATTAGCTATCTAATCTCACAAGCCTCCTAATTTACCGTAATTTCCTGATGTGGAGGATATTGACTCATCCTGTCACTTTCCAGAGACACTTCGAACACACGTGCAGTAGTTCTTGTTTCTGTGAAGAGAAAAAACAAATCAAAAAGGTTTGCTGAAACAATGGTGAGACAAGCCTACTTCTGACATCTATGAGTGTTCAGCATCTGCAAAAAAAAATATCTATCTGTCTAAAGGAACTGGAAGTCATTCTTCTTGGAACAATCATTGTCATAGCTTGCTCTCAACTGCACCTAGGAAGATAGTTGTTAGACATATGCTAAATTGCTGAACTGACGAATTTGCAGAAAATGCCTTACACAGAATGTGATGTGATTTCATTCTGAGCATAGTACAATTCATGTGATTTTTGTGCATGTCTGCGTATCTAAGAAAAATGCTGTAAGTATAATCAAGACCTCCATACAGTGGGTTTTGATCTTATTAAAGCTTCAGTAAGTCAAAATATTTCAAGGTGACTGCGTCTTAAATTGGACTATAATAACCATGACAACTTCATTGCTGCTCATTGTACTGGAATGAAGGTTCGTCTTCTCAGTAACAGAGATGTTTTTCAAGATCTTTTGCTGCCACAAATGAAGTTAAAGATGGTATGCGTTGACCTCCTTCATTTTTTTTCATAAGTACTTATTAGTATATTTAAAGATATGCATTGTGAAATACAGAGTAGACAGATCTTAAACTTGCAATAGGTAGAAAAAACAAAACAAAACAAAACAAAACAAAGAAAAGTAACACAGACACCCAGGGCAGGATATATAGGGAATTTGGTCAGCCCTGGAAACCTTTGAAAATACTGGACTGGACAATAAGACTTGGAAGACAAACTTTAGTCTTTAGGACAGTGAAGATGAGGAAGGATTATCTTTCCTTGGGGAAGGATAATCTTTCCTTATCAATCAGCATGAAGACCTTGTATGTTAACAATCTGAGAAATTAAAAGTTTAACGAGTTATCTTATTCCAGTGTGTTACTTTATTTCAACAAAAAAGTTAGCTTTATAGATTGGATGCCTTGCTGTCTTCTGTTCACACTTGAACACTCAGCTCAACTTTTGAGCTGAGTGCAAATTCTTTTTGTATATGATCTTTTTTCTTGAAATGAATTGATTTCGAACGTTGTAACATGATGAGTAGTGCTTGTGGCACTGTATATGGAAGGGCTACAGGTTGAGTCTGCGAGTAAGACTGCTGTTTACCACAATGTTATTGGCATCACTTAACTTTATGCCTACAAGACTGAGACAGTGTGTTGTCAATATAATAAATACCATGATCCATGCAGTTTCCATTTTTTAGGAACTAGATAGTCAGTGGCAAGATATAATATTTAACATTAAAATACTACAGTATTATAACATTGCTGTCATGACAATTGTAGCAGAGATCGGATCATGAGATTTTTTTAGCTGATAAGCCTTAAAAGAGAATCCTGATGGTCAGTAGTTAGGGAGAGGTCAAAACAAAGCGGGAAATTATTTAAAGGATAAAAACTTGAACAGGATAAAGACTAAATATTTGTTTAAAATGGCCGAGAAATTATTGAGCAGCAGAGACTAGAAATATTTTTTTTTAGTACTGAAAAGTTATAAATTGAAATATACACAATATAGAACAAGGAGAGATTAAGAAATTTTTAAAGATAGTCTTTATTCTGGTATCACCCAATTTCACTTTTTGAAAATGTGTCTGGTATTGCATAACTTATGCTGGTCTCCGCTCTCATCTTAAAGTTCATCTGCTCTGCTCCATTGAGGTGTAAATATACAAGTATTAGAAAAAGTCATAATATCTTGGAATAATCACCAGCCTACACCTCCCTGAAACAGTATTTAGTGTCAGGGACTGTAAAATTGAATGACCTTCTGGATCACTGAGTTCTGTTCTTTTGCTTACTTCTAACACTGTATTATATAATTTATTTTATAAATGGCTGGTTCTCTATCTTAAAAGTAGAAATATTTTTTTTCCTGCTAAAAGGCTGGTATAGCTCCTCTCTGCTTCAGTAAGTAAGATCCTTTTTTCACTGTCCTTGATCAAATTTATGCATCATTATTTTATATACTTCTACTTTTTGCTGATGTTTATTTAGTTTATATTTAAATACAATATTAATATTTAAATATAAACATAATCCTCAGCTTACTTCTTAAGACATATGCTGAAATAATGCATATTTTTTCAGCATTCATATCTCTTCTCAGGATTCACTTTTGTAGATTGGAAAGATCAGTATCTTCAATCTCTTCATTGCCTATATCACTCAAAGAGAACATATGGCTGCTTGAGTGAATGAACATGAAGACCGGGAAAACAGATAATGCTCCAGATGAAATCTTAAAATACTTTGTTCAACGATCAAAGGCATTGCCACTTCCTTATCTGTATTGGAGATTCCTGTAGAACATCCTGGGTTTGTCCATCGCATAACTACTACTCTTTGGCAACAGATAAACATCTTCCAAAAAAATTGTATCTGCAGGTGCTTCTCCTTATTAATCTCCTTCTTAAGGATTTATCAGTTTATTGTCTGGAATTAATACAAGGATATAAATGACAGTGAATAGGTTTAAGTCCATTCATTCCTGCTTTATATTTATTAACAAACCTGCTCCCAGGAAACTGGCTGTTGTCCTCCTAATTCCCTTCCTATTTGCCAGGGAATAGGTGGAGAACTGAGCACTCTTCTAGTGTTCTGAAGAAAAACATACATTTTTTGATTGTCTATTTGAATGTTCATTTTACATACAATAGAATTATCAAACAATTCTGAAGGAAACAAGAAAGAAAAAAGAAATCACTGCTGGATTTATTTAAATATGCATTTTACATACTACTGTGTATATAAAAATAAGTAGAAAAGCTGTTCTTGTATATTTAACAAGGCTTTATATACATCAATGTTCACAGGCTAGATAATGATAATTCTAGGATGCTGATTTTAAAGATCAGAAAGTAAGTTCACATCTAATAGCCTTGAATTATTAATGTAAAAAAAATGGTGGAACATTTTTATTTTGATTTTTCAAAATTTTAGCGGAAGTGGTGAATATTCAGTAATTCAGAAAAAAATAATGTAGCTGTGACCTCTTTTGAGGGATAAAAATGACTAGAGAGTGAAGTCAACCCACCTTTGTAGATATAACATTAAGAATTTAATAATATGGTAACATGAACTATTAGAGGTTAACTGGGCTGTGATTTAGCTAAATCTATCCCAAATGCACAGCATTATATAAGGCAATGGTTGATATCAGACTCAATGTCTTTCTGCTCTTTTGCTTCATGCCAGTGATGATAAACTCCTCTGTAAATCTGATTTAGAGCAAGTTTTGACTTCATTTGAGACAGCAGTCAGACCAAAAGGTATCATAATCAATCACAACTGTATTTAAGAAACCACAGTAACATTCACTTCTAGTTGTGTAGAAAGACTTTTTGAAAGACAGACAATACAGTAACAGTACAAACCTCTTGAGACAGTAATTACACAGAGCTGGTAATAAGAATCAGGTTGACATGGACAGAACAGGAGGCAAGGACAGACGAGTCGCTGAATGCATTTCAGTTAAAATAAATCCTAATATCCTGATTATGAGTCTGGAAATATGGAGATCAGTAAAAACTTTTTCTTTAGAGTAGTTAAAAAAATCTGTTAATCGACTGGAATTAAACTAAAATAAATTTTAAAACAGCAGTTCTGACTCAGGCTCTGAACCTGTGCTGAATGTATTTCATCCATATAACTGTACGTGGATGTGAATCCTTTTTTGTGCTATTCAGTAGATGATCTCGAAAATGTATCTGTCTGGGTACTAATGACAACTCAACAAGCCATTTCTCGGCCTGGAGATAATTCTAATGCATTTAATAGTGTGCAAAGCTGCCTTATTAAAGCACGTTCTGGAGGAAAAAGGGAGGAATTAAAAACTTGTTACTTCCTGCCATTGCTTCCTCAGATTTCTAAAAAGATTGCTTCCTCAGATTTCTGAAAAAAAGGTGTTGAACTGATCACAGAAACATAGAATCATAGAATACTTTGGGTTGGAAGAGATCTCTAAACATCATCTAGTCCAACGCCCCTGCCATGAGCAGGAACATCTTGCACTAGACAGGTTGCTTAAAGCCGCATCCAACCTGACCTTGAACATTTACAATGATGGGGCATCCTCAGCTTCTCTGGACATCCTGTTCTAGTGCCTCATCACTCTCATTGTAAAAAATTTCTTCCTTATGTCCAATCTAAATCTACCCTCTTCCAGTTTAAAACCATTGCTCCTTGTCCTGTCACTATGGGCCTTGGTAAAAAAGTCTCTGTCCGTCTTACTTACTCTTTAAGTACTGAAAGGCCACAGTAAGGTATCCCTGGAGACACCTTCTATTCTCCAGGTTGAACAACCCCGACTCTCAGCCTTTCCTCATTAGAGGTGTCACAGCCCCCTAATCATTTTCATGGCCCTCCTCTGGACACACCCTAGTAGGTCCGTGTCTTTCTTGTACTGGGCACCCCAGAGATGGATGCAATACTCCAGGTGAGGTCTCTGAGAGCAGAATAGAGGGGAGAATCACCTCCCTCAACCTGCTGCTCACACTTCTTTTTATGCAGTGCAGGATGCAACTGGCCTTCTGGGCT
Organism: Ardeotis arabs; assembly: GCA_011801015.1. Classification (NCBI taxonomy): domain Eukaryota; kingdom Metazoa; phylum Chordata; class Aves; order Otidiformes; family Otididae; genus Ardeotis; species Ardeotis arabs. The sequence goes on along the minus strand of JAAGAY010132785.1, from coordinate 16,479 downwards.
GCAAGTGTACGTTATCGGCTCATATCCAAGTTTTTGTCCACTAGTACCCCCAAATCCTTCTCCACAGGGCTTGTCTCAATCCCTTCATCCTTGAACCTGTATTGATACCTGGGGCTGCCCCAAACCAGGTGCAGGACCTTTCACTTGGCCTTGAACCTCATGAGTTTCACATGCACTCACTCCTCAAGCCTGTCCAGGTCCCTCTGGATGTCATCCCTTCCCTCAGATGAATCAACTGCACCACTCAGCTTGGTGTTATCCATAAACTTGCTGGATACAAAAGTGATTTTAAACCACTTTGCCCCCACAACTGACTTCTATAATTGTATATGCCCAGCTCAAACTCATCCTATTGGATGTTACCTGCCATTGTCAGGTAAGGAATAATGTCCTTTCCATTTGCCAACTACAGTAATTATTTACATAAGACAGATTTAGGAAAGACTCGTTCTTCAGTAAGTACTGTTAAATAACAGACAAACTACTGTTCACCTTCTACAGGCTTGGGGAATGGCTGGGCGAGGCCAGAGGCAGGCAATCTGTTTGAGCAGGCAGCTGTATTTTCAATGTTATTAGTAACCTAATTATACATTTGTATTTTATTAATGGACTGAACACGTAAGTAGTTTCAAAACACCCTTAAGCATGCTTTGTTTTGAATTTTATTCCAAGCCGATTACTGATTGCTACAAGTGATCAGAAAGTTATAACATCATTTAGATATTTTATTTGTAACAACTTTTTATTAAGGAGAGTAGAAAGAGGAAATACAATTACAAAACATCACATTTGCAGGTAACAGACACTATATACCACAACTAGTAGGAGAAGCTGTGCTATAAAGCTATTATAAGTTCTAATGACCTAATTCAGACATGAATTATCTTTAGTCAAAACCCCTTCAGTCACATGCTATTTCTGAAGACATTAAAGAACGTGATTGTGTGAATTTTTTGTGATTTCTTCTTCTCAGCAGAATGTTTAACCTGAAATTCATAGTGAGCCTGACACTGATGTAGCTACAGACAACACACAGACTTTAATTCTAAAAGTACAACTGTGATAGCATATGAGCAGCAAATTACAAAGAATTTCCTTTCTGCTCTACTGTTTTCTTTCCCTCTAGCAGATAAGCAATCAAAAATAGAATGGTGAGGAATTAGGATGATATTTGTCTAGAATTTTCTCAAGGAGCATTGACTATTTCATGAGATTTATTTTGCAATGCCATCAAAAATTATCTGAGAATGATGGTGAACAATTGTTATAACTGTTCAGTTAACAACTTTTACTAGATTTTTTCCCTCCTTTTTGAAAATTAAAAAAGCTCATCAAATAAAACTTGCTGCTTTGGATTCTAGACTGCTTACTGTCTCTCTAGAATAATTTCTATTTGAAAAAATAATTTCCAAATAAAACCATTGTCTTATCATTATAAAAATGACAAAGTTTGACATACAAATAATATAATTAGTTGACATCTATGTGACCCATAAAAAACAAATAATTTTCTGATGATGGGCCAAATGTAACTTAAACACTGCCCTCCTAATATATGGAGTGAAAGCTTTGTAACTGAGTTTAAAAAAAAAAACCCACAAGTAAGAATGGATATTTATTCAGGAGGCAAAGCAAAGGAATGTATCTTATTTTTCTTTATAAAATTATTTTGTCCTTTTTCAGAAGTATTTGTAGGACTAGCACCTCACTTTAAACTTCGTATTTAACAGCATTGACATCACATACATCAAACTTCATATTTACATTGCACTTCCTACATTAATGTACTCTGAACTTAATATTTAATATCAAACCCAGTTTTATTTGTAGTGTCCTAATTTAGTAGTTTAAGGTTAGTTTTTTTTTAAAAAAAAAGTGGATAGTTACTTTTCTACAAACAAGTAACTTTCTCAGTTAATGATAACTTAAATTTGAAGCAGTTCTATATAACTCAAATACATTACTCTGAAATCACAGTTGTGCAATTTTAAAATATCGTAAATTTCACTTGCAAGTTTTTCAGAACTTTTGAGATGTTAATAATATGTTCTTCACTACTATGCAGTAATAATAGATTTTTTATGCAATTAGAAATAAAAATAGAAAATAAGTACAAATGGACATGCTTCTTATTGTTCAGATGCATGCATAGAGCAGGAATAGCACTACAAGTCTGGATTATTTTATTCATTGTGTTTCTTTTCAACAGATTTATTTTATTATTTATTCTATGTTTAATCACAAATTACATTGCTATTTCTTTTTCTACCTTTATGTTAAGGATTATTCTTTACCTTCATATTTTTACCTTATTTAAGGATAAAAAATAAATTTTATCCACTCTCTACTTTCACAAGTAGCTTTCTGAAATGTTTGTCATACAGGTGGAGACTACTCATGTTTTGTCTCTTTCAAAAGAAGAGACATTTAGGTCTTAGTAGGAGCTGTATGACACAAGAAATATTTCATTAGGACTTCTTTGTTTGGAAAATGCTGATTCATAAGAACTAAACTTTTTTGGTAAGAATCCATCTACTTTGATGTATTTACTGATTACTCAGGACTGAATTTTAAAGTAAATTAGAGTCAATGGTGAACTGTTAAGGGCGCCAACATAGCTTCAAGGCATTTCTGTATTTAGCTGACAGGAATGATGAATCCTCACGGCCTTCTGAATACTAGCAGAGACAAACAAAGACATAAACAATTAAATACAGATTTAAAAAAAAAATATTATGAAAATAACCTGCGAACATGTAAAAACTTCAAAAATTTTTTTGGCCTAAAAAATCATCTTGGATCCCACAAATAATAGTAGTCTGAGTACTGAGTGTCTGTACAAGTGGAAGATAATCAAAGTTAAGAATTGTCTGCTCACCAATTTATTGTCAATGTGATGGCATTGTTGCAGATATCAGGAGTTGAAAATAAATTGTAGAATATAGGAGTGCTGAGAATCAACAGTAGTTACAACATTATAACCTTAAATTAAGGAAACTGTCATTGACACCAATTTGCTGCTAGAAAACCTCTACCTCAGAGAATCCCCTACCCTTTCCATCTCGATCTGGGTATTGAGGATCCTAATCAATAGAGACAGGCAAGATTAATAATTTTATTAATTATAGAACTGTAGATATGTAGGTAAAATTTTATATATTTTGTTTGTTCTTAGAGGGAGTGGGTACCTTATAGGTATTATAATACCCATTTGTTAGGAGTTAGCCTAGCATGTCATCAAAACAATGGTAAGTCCCAAACACCCCAAACACCACCTGTGAAAATAGGCCCTGAGCCATCACTTTGGAGCCAGAAAATCAAGGAGCAACACGACCTGTTCTCAAGACCATATATGGAGGTTTTAAGGAGGGGTTCGACCACCGAATTTGAGGAGAGGGAGCTCCGACGACCACCAAGACCACCAAAAGACCCTCGACTCAAAAGACTGAGCATGCGCAAGTAAGTGGGGAAATATTGTAATGATTTGTCGGGAAGTTGATGTTTATGTATACTATTTCTTGGAAATTTAGTAAATATGTATCACGGGTGTATATTTAACCTGCACTGTTGATTGAACAGGTGCACACGCTAGGTGGAGCGATCCCCTGTGTGCCCAGCGCTGTAATAAAGAAGTGCCTGCTTCTTAACTTCTCATTGCTGTTAAGGAGTTTTATTCCGAATTTCGGTAACAGCATGATCAAGAAAATAATCTTCCTCTGGAGAGACATACAGTCACACTACTCAAACGCGTACCAGTAAGTGCGGTAAAAGAGACTGAAAAAGGTCAGGAAGTTTTCAGCAGACTTTTTTTTTTCCCCTGAAAATATTAATTTGTCTAAGCCCAAATCATTTCTGAGGGAAGATTTGTTTTTGTGAATTTTCCATTTCAATTTTTGTTCTTAAATTAGTTCTGACCTGCTGAAACATCACATCTTATCTGTTTGATAAAGTGTGATACGGAAACAGTTTTGCTTTTGGATCATATGACTCTTTAAAAGTATACAATATTTTTAGTGAAGATTAAAAAAAAAATTAATTGCTTTGAAAGTAATAAAAAAAGTGTTTTCATTTCTCTGAGGGAGAGAGGGAAGCTGTCCCACAAAAAAAAAAAAAGTGGACCTGAATAATGAATTGAATCATAATGTAAAAAAAATTCATTAAATGAGAACCACTTTTTATTTAGTCTATGATGAATAAGATTATGATTCTTAGAATTGCCACTTGGTGTGATGGCTGTCTTAGCTTTGGATTAGACCTAGAGAGTGGAGAACTTACACAATTTGTAATTCAATTACTTGATTAATTTATGTATTGATATACTGATCTTTTTTAAAAGGAGGAAATTTGTGAAGGTCACAGTTCATTACATCAAATAAATCCATGAGCCTTGTAAATAGTGAATGAGATGTACACATCCAATTTTTATTTGTGTGGCTGTTCACCATGCTCAAATAATTACTTTTAAACACCTTTTTTCAGGTAGATCTGTACAGCTCATATACATGTTTCCAGGACTTATGCTTAGTAGCATTTGGACAGATTGTTGCTGCTGACAACAAGAATAGGAGAAAAAAGACAATTCACTTCTCTGGCTTTGACAGCAGCAGAACTGTTCAATCTCTGCAAGAAGAATCCCAAATTTATTCTGCCAATTAAACATCTAAGGCATTGCAAACATGGGAAGGATGAAACTAAGTGAATGTGAAAACACTGGGAACAGTAGATTAAAAATATTTTGTCATACTCAGCTACATAATGCTCACAATGGTTCTTTTCTCTGCTTATATGAAATGAATGATACCTTCACCCCATGAACTCTGCAATATTAAAAAAAAAAAAAAGATTTTTAGGAGAATAATTATCAAGACAGTTCCTTAGCCTGTCTTATACATTTAATGAAAATGGAAATTTTCACTGTTAAAGATTCTGCTTAATAGGAGGTATCTGTATGAATCATGTATGGAGGATATCTGTGGCTTTCAGTCTTCTCTAATTTTGTACTGAAGATTCTATTTGTCCTTTTCACGTCAGCAGAAACTCAACAGATGTGAAGAAATCAATTTAAAAGGGAACAGTAAATATTATGAAGAAGATTGAAAGATTTCTCTTGAGAGGGTTAGGAGAAAATCAAAGATGAGAATTTTGACAGCTAGGACTAGAGATCAGTAAATAATACAGAAATTTTATGCACCTATTTCCTATAATTCTAACGCAAATGCAAATTAAAGTGAAATCCGTGCATCTGGCCCGTAAGTAATTTGATTCAGAATTACAGTTATTCAAGAGGTAACATTTCCCATTTCAAACTTGCATGTTGAATTTTAAAACAAATAAAATGTTAACCTAGCATATCTAAATATTTGTGCATCTTCCTGTGAAAATATGCATATTCTATCTGCATCCAGTCAGAGTAGAGTGACTATGCCAATATCCAACAAAGTTGAAAGCCAAGGCGTACAACAGAAGAGTGAAACTTAGCATGAGAACTATAGTGGAGAACAAGTTATGAAGCCTCTTCAAACACTGCATAAGATCTTTATGAAGATCTACAGAGCTCCCAGAAAGAAGCAAAAGTAATGCCAAGACTCTAAAAGCAATAAAAGTTGGAAGCAAACTTAGTGTGGAGCAGTCTGCTTGTGCAGCACCACTACAAAACAGTTCTCAATAAACCAAAAAAAAAAAAAAAAGTGGCTGTTGTAGGTTAGGCTAACAGCCAAACTCCCACTCAGCTGCTCTCTCACTCCCCTGTTCCCTGCAGAACAAGGGTAGAAAATAGGAAGATCAGGAGTGAGAAAGCTCATGGCTCAAGGTACAGACAGGGATATCACTTACCAATTACCATCATGGGCAAAACAGACTCAACCTGGGGAAAATTAATTTAGCGTATTGCCAGTTAAAACAGATACAGATTCACGTAGTGAGAAACAAAAAGAAAAACACTAGAGCAACACTTTTCCTCCCCCTTTTAGCCATCTCAACTTTTCTTCTTCACTCTAGACTCCTCTACCTACCTCCCACTAAGTACTGCAGGAGGGAATGGTGGTATATGGCCAGTGATCTAAATCAGTCTGATCGGAGAAGAATGACCACTCTGGAAACTGCACGGTTGTAATCAGGTTGTTAATATGCAACAGAAGAACAATTGTACTTTTAAACCTTTTGATATAAACATTGCAAATGTGAATTTTTCCAGAAGTAAGAAAGTTTCCATGTCTCCAGCAGGGAGATTTGTGATAAATCTTTCATCATTCTTGTCCATTGCCATTCTCTGCCCATTCTGGTACGACAATCTGTAGATAAGGCAATCTGTTGATTTTTCAGCAGAATCAGAGTTTTTCCAGAAATGCTACCCCATCATGGTAATAGTAAGGAGAGGTTTACGTGGATTTTTTCAATAAGGCAGATGATTTTTTAAATTAATTTAACTTTTCTGTTAAGAAGTGTTTCCTTCTGGTGGAAATTTCTGTCTTTCATGAAACTAGAATGTTTTCAGTCACAAAACAAGTCACTTTAAACAAAGAATAAAACACTTATTTTGGAAATAGTCTCATTGCTGTGATCACTAGAGTGCTGGTTGTTTTGGGGCAGCACTATAACTGCTCTCTCTTTTAGCTCTCATATGTTAAATATTAGCTAAATATTGACTGGTGTACACATTTGAGTGATGCATTTGAACATACATTAGTGCAGGGTGCAAAGAATTATGTCTCAAAGATATGCAAATTAGCAGCTCACCACATAGGAGGGCAGGGACATTATTGTGATTGCCCTGAGATTTTGCTTTCATTTATAAGGAGTTTGATAGCAATGTTTATTTAAATTTTTCACACCTTTCTGGTATCACCTGTTATTGTGCTTGCCACATTGTACTAGAAGGATGCAAAAGGGAAACGCAACCATACTTCAGGCTATTATTGTTTTAGCATTGTTTCAAATCTGTTGTAATGTGAAACCATGACCTAAGGGCTACACATCTCTGCTACACTCCATTCTGCAGTATGAAGGTAGACAGAAGGTGATTTAAGACATATGTATTTTTGGTCACATGAAGAAGATGAACTAATAAACTGTGGTATTTTTTTTGATGGAGCTGGATAAATTGTCTACCTTTTCAAGTAAGGTAATTGTCAACCTGAAGAATTTGGCAATACAGATCTACCAGGGTCTTTTATTGAGAGCTGATCAATCAAGGAAAAAATGATGAAGTTTCATGCTACGTTTTGTCTTCATTTCTTAAATATAACCAAAGTATGGTTGTATATTGAAAATGTTCCCAAAAGACATTCTTTATTAGAAAGCAAGTGTTGACTACTGGAGTAAAAGGATAGAAATCATTTTCAAACTCAGCTATAGATTCTTACTGTGGAATCCATAATAGGAAGTAAAAAGTAAATTTAACAGTTCTCAGAATTGATTAGAAAAAAATAGATATTGTTTCAACCCCATGATCCATTCTTTCTTTTTCATTATTTGCTATTATGCCTATAATCAGAAGTAATCAGTATGTTCGGTTGAAATTTACTGTATACTACGTAGCCAGGACTGTAATTTGTTTTCAATCAATGTTTTTTAACTGCAGCTAATAAAGGATTGTTCATAAAAACATTCTGAGAAAAGATGAGCACTCAATTAGGTTTTGTAATATTAACGAATAGTGTTGTAATTACAGTTATAGAGACTGATACACTCTTTTTCCGCTACAGAGAGAGTGATGACATGGATTGTACCAGTGATGACTCTCTCAGACTCTGAAACAGCTTTGTGAGGGACTCATAAAATGTGCTTTCAATAGGTTTATCTATGACCAGAATTATCTGAGTTGTCAGCTGGAACCTCACTGAAGTACTACATAGCCCCTACTGATTACCTGCCAACAGTAACAATTCTGCAGGGGCTTTGCATAATATAGACGTATCATTTGCTTACCAATGGTTTAAGATTACTAAGTCATTACAAAATTAGGTCATAGTAGCCATCTTCTGTCACATAGTATTTGAAGTAGGCAGCTGGAGATACCAGTAGTAGTATTCATTTGGTATAATGTATGTATATATTGGATTTATTCATCTAAGTTGCAACAGAAAGAAAAATAGATCCTTCTACAAAGTGATTGTTCTCACCCAGATGAAAGACGTTTGGTCACTTATGCCCCAAAGTTATTTACTTCTCTCAGCTGATTATAGCAGAAGTGTCTTCAATTAAGTGAGACAAACCTTTCTGTTGCTATCATGTATCCTGTTATAGTTCAACACCTTTCTAGCAAGAACCGATTTATTTTTTTTTTCACTACTTATAAATGTCATCTGTTTTATGAGTACTCCTCATGTGGAGGAATCACTGGTTTGCACAGAAGCAAATGGCTCAATGCAGGAGCTCTTACTGTCTCCAAAGACTGGGACTGCAGAGGAATTCAGCACATAAAGGCTAGTCACCACCTCTCCAGAAGAGTGACAATCTGGCCTGCAGAACCTCGTCAGGAGCTGGGAGGTAGCTGTCTTGACCTCTCACCTGATGGACAATGTCTTATTCATCTTCATAAAACAGGTGCCTGTTTCATGGTGCCTGCAAGACTTCTGTCTTTGCTTTGCCAGTGTGATAAGCAATGGTTATCAGTGGGTCCTGCATCTTTGTCTGAAATATTGTATGTTAGTATTATACTCCAAATAAAATACAGCAGTATGAAAAATCAAATTATACAGTTCTAGTTGCTGATGAACCCTACTGAAACTGATAGGATTTTTTTTTTTTTTTAAGTTAAGCTTAACATGCTTTCTATCAACCGTAGTCAGCAGCCAGCTTGTACAGGAAATCAACTGAGGTCTAAAAGAGGCAGGAAAACTAGTAAATAGAGCACATTTTGCTCATATACCCAGGAAGTAACAGTTTTGTCAACTTCCTGTTTTTGGCAACGGTAGGATCAATGCATGGGACTCATCATTGATCTAATTTATATCTGTATTGTCCTGATGAAACTGATTCATTTACAACAGTACAGAACTGGAGCATTGATGTAATGAATCATCCTCTTTATTACCACAACCCATTAAGAATCAGCTCCTCATTACACCAGCCACTGGACAAATGTGAATTAAAAAGGAAATGTCTGCATTAAAGGAAGTAAAAGGAAGTCTTTATGTTAATTAATCATTGATTTAATCTTTTCTTTAGGATTTAATTAGTACTTGATCTGAAGAGGCAACAGCTTCAAGATTAAACTTGTGTACAGCAGCCTGAGGAAGGTCTCTGTATCAATATATTAGAAAAATAATTTTTTTCTCTTTTAGTTTCATATTTACTACATAATTAATAATGGAATAAAATACGATAAAGTGCGAAAGATCATCTCTTGGCCCTTGTCATAATGAACATAAAGCTCAGTTCAGTCTGAATTTGGACTTTTATTCTCTACTTTTCACCTGACTGCAGGTGAAACACTTGAACTCTGAAGTCACTGAGATGGGAAGCCATGAAATGTGGTCAGTTTAGGAAGCTTCAGATAAAAGATTCATCAAAGCCACTTAAAAAGCTGAAGCCAAATTTGTAAGTAAAAGTCAAGTTTTTCATGGAATGATTGTGTCATAAATATCCAAAGAAATGCAATTCATATTCAGAAAGATTAATTTTAGCAGAGCAGATAGTGATTTATTTTAGCCATGTTGATTTGTTATCATATGATCTGTTGTCTGGCCACCATCAGCAGTGAACTTATAAATATTGTAGGCTATTTTAACATAAATACATAACCAGGATTAGTAGTGACTTCTTTGATACAGAAAGTTGTTAAAACAGCAGCTAAAATATACTTTCAAAGTAGTTTATATAACGTACGCATTAAGATGTCTTGCTGGTTTTTTTCTGCACGTTTAACAAATAAGAAATGGCATGCAAAGTAGAAAATAGCTTTTGATTTGCCATAGAGAGTAACATGTACTATGAAGAAAACAAAAATCAATAATGTATACTTGAAATCAGCATGAAAGGCCTTTTTGAAAGTTATTAAGATAATCTACAGAGGTCAAGAAATATTCTCTACATTTAAAGAAGGAAAGATAAGGTTTCTGTGCAAAATCTTAAGAATGCATAAGACAACAATAGCTGCATAATCAAGAATAACTCCTAATAAGAGGTTACAAGGTGTGTAACAGAGATCTTCAGAATCAAGCAGCATCAGATTACTGTTTTGGTTTTTTTTGTTTTTGTTTTGCACATACACGACATAAGACATCACTTTTACAGCAGAAAAGACTGAAAAGGGATGAAGGGTGCTCAATTCCCCTCCTTTAAGGACAGAATTGCATAAAAATTGCAGATTTTGAGAAACAACTGTAAGCAGAGGTATTACTTTTAAGTTTATTTAAAGCAGTTTGAGAACATACCTATATGAACAAATGAGAAAGATGTGATTGAGTTCCTGCTATTTAAATCTGAGAATTTCAGAGCATGCATATGTAGGCAACTTGATGATTTATATTTGTTCACATTGGTTGGTTTTAATTATCATTCCAAATCCTATTTTCTGTGAAATCATGAAGTGGATTAACACTCTTCCCCCATTTTAAGAGGATAGTTTTAAAAATTGTTTGTATTAATTTTGTACTTTGATAATTTCAGTAAATTATTTTTCCAATTCCTTATATTGTCTTTTTTTTTCTATCAGGTAGACTTCTGGAAAAATTTACTATGGCATATGATTTTATAAACAAATGGTTAGAAAGACTGAAAATTTGTGTCACATGAGACATTTCATCATCAAATTCAGGACCGTTAAAATATTTTCTTCCAGATAGTATGAACTATAACAGAAATAGCAACATTAATAGCAATGTATGAAAAATTAAATCTTCAATAATATAAGAAAAAGACTTCACTACAAGAAGTCTCATATTATCAAATAGGCATTGTCTATTCTTTAGATGTATTTAATGGAATAAATACTAATTAGAAGCTTGAATTAAGCCTGTTAATCAGCATGGTGAACTGTTACTTCAGGGCATAGTGCTGTGAAAATGAAATTAAGACAAGTGATTTGTACATCGTTCATAATATCAGAGTGTGTATATATATATAGACTCATGCATCACTGAATCTAGCCTAAAGTTCAATTGCCCATTAGGTAACATGAATAGTAGTGCTGGACATCACTTTCAGTGAGCGGTTATTAACTGAAGAGTTGCAAAAATTGATTCTAAGAAGCAACTTACGAAACATAAATTCTCAGTTCAGTTCACTTAGATTTGATGTCTGAGTATTCAGATAGGCTGTTAAAATTAATTTTAATGAGAATAGAGTTCTATTTAAAATATTTCATGAAAAAAAACCTTAAAATTTCATCTTGTAATACAAATGACAAAAATTCTGAACACTTCACCCCAAAATAACAAAGTTACTGTGTATAGTTTAAATTTATTGCAGGAAAAAAAGTATGTTCTACTGACACGCAGATCAAACTCTACAACTCAGAGAGAGTTATAAAGCAGGTATGTATAGATATGTTTATTCGGCGCTGGGTGCATGGGGGATTGCTCCTCCAAAAATACGCACACTGACAGCACGTTTTACCAAAAATTTATACAGTGCAGGTATACATATTCATAGGATTGCACAATGCAGACATACATATGCATAAGTGAGGTGGGGTTATTAAAAAAATACTTCTATTAGAATTTCAGATCTGTCTCTGGTGGTCGTTTACTTCTTCAGGAGTCTTATCTTCCTCTAGATGAACTTTAGTCATTCACCCATGCTCTCCTTTCACTCGGTAATTTCAGCAGTTTAATGACTTCTGACCAAATTTGTGGTGGAACTAACATTCTGTCCTTTGCTTGACATATTAGTCCTTGACAAATACCAGTGTCTTGGGTTTTTTTTTAACAAATACCAGTCTCTGATAAGCTTAAGTGAGTTTCAAGGCAAACAGGATTGTTAGGCATTATCTAGCAGACAGTTAGTCTCCTAAATCAAGTAATATTTAGCAGACCGTTAATTCCCTGTATCACTACTTGTGGTCAGATTCAGTATAGTGTTACATAAAAATTAACAAATCGTATAATTTTCAAAAATGTTACAAGAAATAATCTTTTTTTTTCCACATAAAAAGAAGCAAAAAAACCCCACAAAATAACTCATTGTCAGCTTCTATACATCTCTGCATGAAAGCAAAAATAAGGACCAATGATAAATTAGTCCATAGAGGAGCATGGAGTAAAAAAATTTTCTAAAGGATACAAGATGATTTCAGAACATCAAAAACAGTCAGGAAAACTAATGAGCACCTCAGAAAAGATGTCTACTGCTCGTGACCTCATATTCAAAGCAAAGAGTCTGTTATTCAGTTCCTTACAAAAGTGAATTCTGTTGACAATGCACATAATGCATTATCTGTCCCCTCCTTAAATGTATTTTTTATTTACCATTATCTGCTATGCAAGTCCCATATACTATGCAGGTTTTGTATACTATGCAAGTACTGTATAATTGTATCTTTTTTATGGAGTATTTCTCTTTGATTATCCTAGCACATTTTTAGTCTTTCCTTGCTGTTCTTCTTGCTTTGTTTTCATTCAATTTTAATCTCAATTTTTAATACTGATCTTTGGCTTATCTCAGACTATCAATATTTAATACTGCTGCCAAAGTGTAGCAAAGATCAGTGACTGGGTCACATGCTATGATGTTCTTATTCAAAAGGGCAGATTAAAGGTCAGCTTCTGTTTGGCTTTTGGTCATATGAAAATGCCATTCAAATAAATAAATTTTTGGCTAACTGATAGTGCCTCCATCTCAACTGAGAATATTATTGCTTTGATTGTAGCTTCTAGTTTTTTCTTTGTTTTAATTTTCCACTTTTTAACAGGGAAGAAATATTTAAATGTTATAAATAGAAATAGTGCTTCTAAGTATTCTCTAATAATAAAATATTTTTGTAATATAAATATGTGAATGTTAGAAAGTGTTTAGAAGCACTATTATATATTATTATATATGATATATGATATATGATATATGATATATGATATATGATATATGATATATGATATATGATATATGATATATGATATATGATATATGATATATTATATATTATATATTATATATTATATATTGTATATTATATATTATATATTGTATATTGTATATTATATATTGTATATTGTATATTATATTATATCTTTGTCATATGTAATATTATATATATATAAACACACAAGTATATCTATACATAGCCACTCATTGCCAACATTTGTCACAAATGACCACTGGTAATTAAAAGCTGTGGGTCTAATTTTTTTTTTATTTAAGTTAGATTACTGTAAAGTATGCTTTATGACAAAAATGTGTTAACAGAACTTATTTTAAATTGAATAAAAATTCTGCATTCTCATTCTAGTGCTGTCATGTTTATGTTTAAATTTAATCATTATGAGTAGTTAACAAATTCAGGCAAGGTTTTCCTCTTTCTTTTCTGTGTTTGTTTGGAAAAAAAGAAAAGCCTTTCTAATGAGAAACAAAACGAAGACTCACAGTTGTTTCTGACTTGAGGTGCATCACTGGCTGCTGAGCAAGTGCAGGGAAAGAAGAAATGCGGGAAGGGATTTTAATCATGGCAGTGTTTGTAGGTATTTAGCGCACTGCTGTTTGGTGATTGTTCCAAAAGTTTGTCTCGGTTCAGTAAAGGATTACAAGGTGTACATCATCTAACCAAAAACTTGAGGTACGTCTACCTTTCTCAAGTCTCAGGCCATTTCTTACTGCTAGAAGTTGCTGAATCCAGTGTTCCCAGGTCCAGACAGGACGAGGCTGAGCATGCATTCCCGATAGACACACACATCCACACGATATGTAGCATACACACTGCCAGCCATACAGATCAACATGGAAACCAGAGCACTCACTAACACCAAATACATACACAAGGTACATAATTCCGGTAACTGGCCTGGGTAGACACTCCATCTATCTGGTCACTGGCTGTTGGACCTCCCAGCTGTCTTATGCACGGATACACACAAATGCCTCTCTCTATAGTTGGCCTCAACTTCTGGCCTTACCAGTAGCAAATTGCCAGACCCCGTGGTCTCTCCAGCAGCTGACTTGAACCTCCTGGTCACTCCAGTAGCCAACTCTCAGACTCTCCCAATCTCTCCAGGATCCTATTCAGACTTATGGCTGCTTCAAAACTTGGCTCCCAAGCCCTTTTTTTTTCTGCTTGAAAGCCAGTCTGGCTTGATGTGTGCTAGCTGTTACATGCTGATCTACACAGTGACACGGTCGGCACACTCTCTGGTCTCTCCAGGTGCTGGCATCCCAGACCCATCAGTTCCTGTGTCCTACTCAAGTTGCTGGTACTTAGACCTCTATGCACAAATATGCGCACAGAGATGAAAGTCCCTCATCCAAGAAAACAGAAATGGAGTTTAAACAGCACAGACTGTAGTAATTAGGAGAAGGGAATGGTAATAAAAGCACACTGTCTAGCAACCTGTCTACACGCTACCTACTACTTTTATCCCTTTTTTTCTCTCTTTCCCATGCTTATTTCTCCTATTTTTGATCCTTCTCCCTATAATAAATCTTGTATAATCCCAAATGTTCTTTCCATAAAAGTTCCAGCCCCTCCTCCTCATACTCAGAGGTGATTGAGGGAGTGTATTCTGCTGGTTCATCTTGGTGAGTGTCACTTCTGGGCCATGAGCTGAGGCTCCCATGGGATCACCTGGGGCGAAGTCAAGTCAGGGGTTCCATTTGCTCTGATGAAGTTGTTGGGGTTCCCCTGCCTGTCCTTGTTCCTCTAGGCTCCTTTGGGTTCGTGCAGATGGGCAGTAAAGCATGTATCCTGACACTCAGACTCAGACTTTCTGTTTGCAGAGGGACGGTAGAGACAGAATGTGTAAAGGCATTCTGTCTGCAGGATTTCAGGATTTTTTTCAAGGATTCTATATCATGCTTAGTTGTAGGAGTAAGGACACGGCCTTTCTGGCCCTTGACATGAACTGTTGGTTGCTAGAATGACTCATTCTTTCCTTTCTTTATCTTTCATCTACTTATAGAGGCATGGATGTACATCTGTACGCACAAATAATCTCTGTATGCATAGATATATTTATAATCTCTGTATGCATAGATATATTTATACAGCTGGACACAGAGATCTATGTACACACACATGTGTGCACACACTTAAAATGTACTTGTGTATACAAGTCTGATGTGACATATGAGTTTGCTGCTGAACAATGTTGTGGGGAAGTTTCGGAAAATGATACTGGCACTTGATGCTGTGGAATGGGTGATTAGTGAAATCCACAGTATTTTGCAAATGTGACTCACCATCTACAATTGTAGGAAGGGAGATTAAGGCATCTGAAGTGGGAAGATACCAGTGTGTCTTAGAAAAAAGCGATGAGATTAGGTCTGGAGCATGACAACAATGTGATAACCATTCTGTGTTGGCTGGCTTATGGAAAACAGTGAAACCTCTTTAAGTTGAAGTGGCTCTCCATTATCTTTTTTTTTCTCTCATTTTTCTTCTGAGTGGTAAAAATACTGAACAGCATTACAGGAGAGAGATATATTTTGGGCGCTCGCCCACTTTCCCAAGTTATAAACTAAAAAATCAGAAAGTCTATTTAAAATTCACTCCCTGCTTGATTCAAATTACAAATTTGAACTCCTCCATCATCTCCTTCTTTTGTTTCTAGGGAGAATGAGTTATGTCACCAACATCTAACCAAGTGAATTACTTGACAGCCTTCTAACTGAAGAACATTTTAGTTTAAAAGTCGTAGTCGTAGTCTGCTTCATTCTCCTTTGCTGACCATAGTCTCTTTGCATGAAGCATTTGAGAGAGATGCAGAAATGGTAATGGTGGACGAGAAGCTCAACATGAGCCGGCAATGTGCCCTTGTGGCCCAGAAGGCCAACCGCATCCTGGGCTGCATCAAGAGGAGTGTGGCCAGCAGGTCGAGGGAGGTGATTCTCCCCCTCTACTCTGCCCTGGTGAGACCCCACCTGGAGTACTGTGTCCAGTTCTGGAGCCCCCAACATAAGAAGGACCAGCTGGAGAAGGTCCAGAGGAGGGCCACAAAGATGATAAGAGGGATGGAGCACCTCTCCTATGAAGAAAGGCTGAGAGGGTTGGGGCTGTTCAGCCTGGAGAAGAGGAGGCTCTGGGGAGACCTGACAGCGGTCTTCCAGTACCTCAAGGGGGCCTACAGGAAAGACGGGGAGAGGCTGTTCAGTAGGGCCTGTTGTGACAGGACTAGGGGTAATGGTTTTAAAATAGAGGGGGGTAGATTTAGATTGGATATTAGGAAAAAATTTTTTACAATGAGGGTGGTGGAATACTGGAACAGGTTGCCCAGAGAGGTGGTGGATGCCCCATCCCTGGAAACATTCAAGGCCAGGCTGGATGAGGCTCTGAGCAACCTGATCTAGTTGGGGATGTCCCTGTTCCTTGCAGGGGGGTTGGACTAGAAGATG